>JAHWXV010569755.1:0-11895 GCA_024586415.1 Phrixothrix hirtus | reverse complement strand
CTTGGATGGGTGACCGTTCCAATTATCATCCTCAAAATAAAAATAAATTAATAGTTTAATGATTTGTGTGCATTATTTACATACTTAATTACTTTTTATTTAAATTTATAAATTATTTTTGCCTTAAATGAGCTTAAAATTTGATTATAAAACTCTTAAATGCATGTATAAAGGAAATTATGAATCGATGTATTATTTATGCTTTTAAATTAATTTTAAAGTTTACAATTTAGGTGTATAGGAAAGTCATTAAGGTCAATAAATTCAAATTAAATTTAAAATGTGTAAGAGAAAGTCGTGTGTTGTCTCACACCATGTTTTTAGTTCTTATTTTCATTGTCGTGTGGACACAGTATATACATTAGGAAATCTCCATCAGTTTTCTATTCAAATATGTTGAAAATAATTTTATGGGACAAGCAAAATAAAAAATATTTAGAAGAGTTTAAGTTGATTTACCGACACCACTGATATTCCCGTTTAAATTAATACACTATTAACTGTTTTAATTAGTCAATTAATTATTAAGTCACTAATAATGTATACTTAAAGGAATTTGAATCAATTATATAATGTCAGTTGTAATCGTAGTAATTTGTGTTAAACCGCATTTTCATTATCATTTTATTGGCGAGTTATTAGTGAATAAATTAACAATTAAAAATGTAATTCCGTTTATACATACGTACATTAAATTTATACAAAAAGTATACAGTATTTTTTACATGTAGAACAATACAGGCAAATAATCAGCGTTCGATTCTTATAAACGAAGAATACAGTCATAAATACTATGACAGATATCCAACTAAGCAAGTATAAGAATTGTTATGTTTAATTATTTATAGAATGTACTAGACTATATTTTAGAACATTCAATTCCTTTTTTAAAACTGAAGAAATATTTGCTGATGTGTAGGATTAGTTATTTCTATGTACTTCGATAAATTTAGGCCTCTTAAAAAATAATCGTAGGTACCTATTCCTAATCATATATGTATGTAAATATTTGAAAACTGTTTCCAGTAAATAAAATTTTCCCACAATGCTTAACCACTCAATATACCAGGCGTCCATAAAAGAATGTCCCAGTTTCAATGGTATATTATAACCGTTTAATTTAAACTATTTACAACAAATCATACATGAAATGGAAGGTAAACTAATTTAGTTTTGCTTACAAATATTCAATATGTGCACCGTTAGTTATATGCCACACTTCCAACCTAAAATCCATTCTTCCCACACTTTGGTTAACAAATTCGGAGTAATGGAAGCAATAGCCTCTTCAATTCTGTATCTCAACTTTGGAATATCATTAGGTAGTGGCGGAACGTAGGCACGATCTTTTATAAAGCTCCAAAGGAAAAAATCGCATGGCGTGAGGTCCGGTGAATGTAGAGACCAGTGGAAAAGAGCTCTGTCGTTTCGACTATTACGACAAATCCAACGGTCAGGGAGTTCGACGTTCAATCACTATCGTACAAAGAGATTCCAACAGGGAGGGGTTCGATCTTGTAGCCAAATAAAGTTTTCAGGTTCACCTTGTACTACTGATTAAGGAAAGCGTCATTCTTGCAACATATCTAGATAAGCCACCTCTGTTACAGTAGCTTTAGAGAAATAAAATGGTCCGCACACGTGACGTCGGGATCTCAGCGCAAAAAAAAACGTTTAATTTTGGGGAATCTCATTGATATTGCACAAATTAATTAGGATATTCTGTCCCCCAGATACGAATACTATGGGGATTGACCTTCCGCCTAGATGAAAAGTTGACCCATCACTGAACACAACCCGATCAAGAAAGACATCTTCCTGCTCAAACACTGCCCTTGCAAAGTTAAAACGTACATCATAGTCATCTATTTTTAAAGCATGTATCAACTGTAACCGGTATGGGCGCATGTGTATATGTTTTCTTAACATCTTTCACACTGTCGTCTTTGGCAACTGAAGTTCAAGTCTTGCTTTCCGGACAGATGTCTTAGGATTACGAAAGTAAAATGCTATGACATGGTCAACCTCCTCTTCAGACACTTTTGATCATCCAGTGCGTTTCCCTTTACACATCCGGTCATTTCGAATTGCTTATACAGTCGGCGGATATTTTTGCCAAATGGCGGATCACAATTATACTTTAAACGAAACGCACGTTGAACTAAAATTACAGATTCACCCTTAGCAAACTGCAGAATACAAAACGCTTTACGCTCAGGAGTCGCCATTTTACGTATGTGGCGCTGCATGATGGAAAAACAACAAAGCAATACTCGCGCATGCGCTTATCTAAAACTGTTTGAATTACTGTTTAATTGTAATCTTGAACCAACATTATACAATGCTTACAATTGACTATTCAAATTTATAACTGGGCTATTCTTTTATGGACTACCGTGTATAATATTGGTTATAATTCTCGCTTAATTGTTTCCTTCCATTTTTATCTTGTGCCTCTATAACCAAACTTACTCCTTCTATGTTTTAATGTCACCCTTGAACAATCTTTTTTCATTTATTTCCAGTTTCGGCTGTTATCTGGAAATATATCGTATATGCTTCCATTTTAGCGTTACTAACTATTATTTAAGCTCTATGATGTTCATTTTGTATTAACATTTAATTTCGAATGGTATCGTTTATATACTTCTTGCCAATGATCGTTCCGTTTTTGATAATTTTTTCACTTTTATATATATTAATGACTATGTTTGGCTGTATACAGGGTGTATCATAAGTAATACTTTAATTTCAGAGGGCGACTCCTTGTCATCTTTTACGAAAAGAAGTTCATATAAACATGTGTTCTAATTATTTCGTTTTAATAAAAAATCGGTTTTATTTCCTCAAAAATCCGTTCGCCGATTTTGATAAAACTTGGTGTTATTGTTAGTAGTAACAATAGGCTCCTTTTGATATAATTAAATTTGAAATAATAATTCCAGTAACGTCACAAAGGGTTACTCGATTGATATTTATGGTAAAAGTCATTGTACGCCACTGTATTTTGTACGTTTGATATTTTTATCAACTTAAACAATTCAAAATACAACTTTTTTGTGCATTAATTTTTTTGTATTTGGTTTAGTTTCCGAGAAAAAAATAAAAGCTTATTCCTTGCACCTTGGAATGAAAATGTGTTTGACTATCAAATGAACAAAGTCTTCAAGCAGCGTTTCTCAGAGTTTAAGCTTAAAAAATTTATAACTTTTTAATATCCATCCGATTAAGTTAAAATTTGAAAATTGTATCATATTTAAAATATAATTATTCTGTGCAAGTAAAGGAAGTTTGAATTACTTAAAAATGTACCCTTAAAATAAAGCTATCGAAGAATTAAATACTCGTGCACTAGATAACAATTTCGTAAGCACATATCCAAAATTTTCGCTAAAAAATATTCATAAGTAAACATGTACGAATTGTTTCAATTTAAAAAGCAATTTACTATCTAGTAGCGGTACTAAAATCAGTGGTGAATTGCAGTAATAAAACCACCGTAACTCGTAATTTATTTACGCTCACGTTTCAAGGACGTGTGTATGCTTTGTTATTTTTATTCTTAATAGGATATTGCAGTTATAACAGGCGTAAATATTATGGAATGTAAAAGGAAATTAAGAAAAGGTGCTTTGTGCGCTTATGCATTATTGTAAGTACATCAACTGTTATTTACATTTGTCAAATCAATAATTACAATTATACCAATGATCACCTTGAAAAAATTTATAAACAGGAAATGATATTTTTAATATTGCATATTTACAAAAAGGTGTAATATTTCATCTTTCTTATCACCAGTTAAAAAATATCACATAATGGTAAAATTGTTAACTTTAACTAAAATTAGTTTAAAATGATATTTATATTATTTACGAAAATAAAAAGATGGGCATAATTCAAAAAGTTTTCAACGTAAAATGCTAAAGGAAATTGTAGTAAACAAATGGAAGTTCAAGAAAATAGTACACTGGCGAAAGGAGAAGAACAACAAGAAATATTATCAAGCTAAACAAACAATGTATCAAACAAATTATCACGAAGACCCAATGGTATCCTATGCAATGCACAGAAACTTGAAAATATTGCAATAGAAGCTGCCTCTAAAGAAGGCCTTTTGCCTTAACTGGATGAAGAGTTACGGACATCAAATTCGTTTGGAAACAGATGGAGAATTCAATAAATCATCCGTTTTTTGATTTATACTTTAAGAAATTATGAAATTGTAGAAGAAAATATAAATAGGTTTTGAATGAACGCTACTATAAGTTGTAATGTGTGGTGCAAAAATTAATTCACAACTGAAAATACTAATGATTAGATGCATATTATTAATTCTGTTGCCGTATTAGATAAGAGTCGGAATATGATACAAGGGCCGCTGCTTTCATTTAGGGATGGAAGAAAACAAATATACTTAGAATTAAAAAAGTTGCTCTATTGCTTTTAAAAATATTCCCCTTTACACTCTATACATTTTGTCATGCGACTAAACCAATTGTTGTAACATTCTTTCCACTCAGAAGTAGGCACATCCACAATTCCATTCTTGAACGCTTCAACAGTCGGCTGTTGTTTCGTTTCAAGTTTACAGATATATATCAAACTTTCATCACCACCGATTATGTCGTATACCAAATTTGATATACCTGAGTTCAGCCGTTTAAGTGTTTCTTGGCCTTGAGCCTCAGTGAAAGTATGAAGGAATCCATCGTGAACATAGTTTTTTACACCCAAGTGATTTATTTGTTTCATGCCTAAGGGGATGATTGAATTTTTCCATCTTCATTTATCATTTCTCGTACGGCATCAATGTTTTTTTCTGTTTTTGATGTCATTGGTAGACCTCCATGGGCTTCGTCGCTAAGGTTACTACGATCGAATTTAAATTCTTGATAGCACCGAAACGCATTTGCTCTTGATGATGCCTCATCACCAAGAGCAGTTTTTAGATCAGCGATACACTTCTTTTCATTTTCTTGAACCAACAATAAAACAAAATTATTGCTCGAAAATTTTCACAATTTGAATCCATGTTTTCTCTACGTTTTGTTTACTTTAAAATTATTCTGTAATAGACGGCTTCATACCCACTTTGTCACAATTATTGGACAGTAGAGATATTAAACTTTACGAATTTTGTATGTAAATTGCACTGAGAATTGCAGTGTTGCTACATCCCGAAATTTAAGTAGCATTCCTCGTAACATACTAAATATAACAATTTATTTATGTTAGGAGCTATTAACATAAGATACGGATATTCTCAAGTGGGAGAATTTGGCGTTTCTCTAAAACATTCCTGCTATGTCACAGCGTATTTTCGTAAAAAAGCATGACAACTTAGGTAATACCATACATAATGTACTTAATGACGTTGATGATAATAGCTATCCATGTATAACCATAATCGCCGATAGTGCTTGGAGTAAACGTTCTTATAAAACCAACTACATTGCTCTTTCTGGAGTTGCTTGCATTATCAGCGATACCACCAATAAAATACTGTATCTAGGCGTGCGTAATAAATTTTCTATTTTGCAGTAGAATAGAAAAATGAAATGAAGCTACTACAAAGCACATTTGTTTCAACAACTGGAATAAAACTTCTATTCCATAGTAGAAGGGTTCCAACAAAGTATAGAATTACACGGTGCGAAGTTTACAAAAGTACTAGGTCATCCAAACAACAGCGTAACAAGAAAACTAATGAAAGTCAAACCATACGGTTCGAAATTAGTCGCAAAGGTTGAATGCGTCAATCTTTTATTAAGGAACTTCTGCAATAAGTTAAAGGCAATTTATGTCAGCTAGAAGTACATCTTCTCATTAAATGGTTCCATTTTAATTACGGAAGAAATTAGAAAATAGTATTCCCAAATTTCGAATAACTATAAAGGAAAAGATAATTCTCTAGGCGAGAGACTGAACGAATTTCAAAAGGACGTCTTAAATAGTCCAAATCATATTGAACGAAACTGGTTAATTATTTCAAAGTCTTTAGTTATCTTCACTAACTTATAAATTATTTATTTGTCCGTGTTCAACTTAATATTTATTTTAGAGTATATTAATAATTAACGTTTATATTTACATTTATTTATGACAGCTTCTAAACAAGACAAGGTTCTTAGGGAAAGTAAACAAAATCAATCTAAACTGATATTTATATAGAAAGGATATGTTCTGGAAACATCCTAAAATATTAAGTAATAAAAATACTCAGAATGCTGATGTAATAAATTCCAATCATATGACTCATTGCTGTGACCTTGGACTTATTGAAGTATCCATTGCATTAAGGAGTCATTCATGATTACATCATCTATTTTAGTTCTATAGAACCTTCTGGAAAGTTTCACAAAATTATTATCTCTAATTTTGTTAACCTACCCCCTCCTTAAAACTGTTACGTCCCGTAACAGTAACCTTGGACTTTGATTTTGCGATGGTTTTTCTTTTAGTTACAAATGCCGGAATCTGCACTACGAACCATATTTGCAGCCTAGGTTCTTGAATAAGTTGCAGTCCACAGATTTCGTCCTTAGTGGAATTTCTCTTCGATTCTAAATAAACATCAGAATCTTGATACCGATGTCTCGAAACAGTACATCTAAAATATTATGTACCACGCGCCAGTTAAGTTAGTCTAGAGGGCAATCAAACTTCGGTACAGCTGATTCTCTACCAGCACCCTAGCACCTTAGGCCCTATGATGCCTTCCACGAGTCTTTATAACGTGGATTCTAATGGGTCCAGACTTTCGTCACGAGGCAGCAAATGCTTTGCATTCCTTGGCGGCGACGGCGCAGTAGATGACACGTCTTCCCAATTTCTGACCCTTGCTGCTGTATTTCTTCTACGTTACTATATCTCTTGGGGACTATGTCTCTGGGGACTAACCAATTTATGCAAACCACCTTGAGTTTTCCTCCGAGAAACTTCATTATTTGATATATAATATATATATAATATATTATATCATTTATTCTTCATAAAACTTTGTACCGACTTTTCCAGGATCTTTGCTATTTGTGAGAGAGACCTCGTCGTCGTTGAGGCTGGTAGAACCAAACCAGATTATTGAGTTGAAACCCTTCCATTTTCGAACTTACATCATGGTAGAGTTTCATTCGATTATCGGAAATCTGGATGTTATTGCGAACTCTCTCATTTCAATTTAATTTTTTTCAACATATTCATTTCCAGCAACCACCCCTTTCCAGATTTGCTACCGAATTCCAAATTACATGGTAGTCTAATTTCATGCCCAAAACTCTAGCTAGTCTCTCCTGACGTTGTATTGTAAGTCTAGTCCAAATCTTGTTAATAGTCTGAGACCACTTTTGATAAATATTTTCCTATTGTTTAATTCATGCGGTCCACTATTTGATCTGACTATGGTTGAAGACCAGTTGCTCTGGTTTGATGCATTCTCAACAGCTAACAGAGACTTTGGAATAAGGCTAACCCAAAATTTATTTCATGGTCTGAAAGTAATTCCAAAATAATTCCGTAAGGGCTAAGAGTTCTTTCATCAAAGCCTCGGCCATTGTAGCTGCCTCTTGATTTGGAGGAGCGAATGCTAGGATTCATTTACTAAAATAATCAATTGGACCTAGAATATGTTCGCTTCCTGCTTCTATTTCTGAAAACAGCCTAGTTATATCAATTGCTACTCTTTTAATTGGGGTACCTACATTATATTGTCTCGTGAATGTTTTCGATTTTCCAGGGTACTCTTCCCAGAAGCACATGTTACACATTTTGGGCACTCCTTAATACCATCCCTATAGTTTATCCATAAAATCGTTCACGGATCTTTTCCAATGTTTTCTTTGCTCCCATATGCCTTCATGATGGACCATCATACAGTTTTCGCAAAACTTCCACTGTTCTGCTTTTTGGACGCACCAATCACATTCGTCTTTCATTTCCATCATCATTTTCCAGGGCTCTTTTCAAAGGCTATTCCGAACTTTCAAGTAATCTCATTGATACTAATATGCTTCAACAACGGGATTAAATGGAGCCATCTCCTCCCAACGGTCTGTGGCCTTCATTCTTCCGTTTTACTAACAACCTCAAATTTGGGTCGCTTTCCTGACTCTGCTTGATATTATCCGGTCTTTAGTCATCATTGATTACAGTAGTACGCTTGACAAAGGGTTCTTCAACTAATACCTCCAATTGATAGCAGTGTTTGCAATCTTCTGAGCAAGGCCGTCTTGATAAAGTTTTAGCGTTTCAACAATTTCTTCCGGCACGATGCTCCACTTCAAAGTCATACTTTGGTAGCCGTTCAATCTATCTTGGTGTTTGTCTTTCTGGATTCTGTAACTGTATAGCTATTTCAACTCTGCGTGATGAATTCTCAATAAGAAATTTCGACCATTAAGGTATTTATAAAGAAGTTAGTTTGAGGGTTTTATAGTATTTTGTTGCATCGCCATTTTTTTTTATTTTCAGAATAATTTTGCCATTAAAAGATCATACGAAATAAGATGTAAAAGTACAGAAAAACTTATAAAACTAAAGAAAATTATTTTGACAAAATTATAAAACAGTTTTCCAAATGTGAAACTGAATATTTTACTAAGAAACTCATTTCATAGCGGAAGCGTAAATTACATGAACCACACAAGAGACAAAGGCACCCATAGAAGAATAAACAATACTATGGGCATTGATGATGGGTAAATGACTATGGAAGTGAATAATTGTTGGGAGATGTTTTATTAAAAATTTGGTGTGATACAACACACGACTTTTTCTTACGTACATAGATATACAAATATGCAAATTTTCACAAATAATAAAATATTATTTACGTTTATTTTGGGAACGATAACTGTAACAGCCACCCATCCAAATTACTAGACACGTAAAACCCTGCTTAACTCCAAAGATTTTCTCTGGTAACTCGCTTTAAACGCATTTTTTCAGGAAAACCTCGAAGTTCACGTAATGTCAAGCACATAAGAACTGTAGCAAGTTTCAAAACAATTGTTAAAAACGTTTTCGAGAAAATCACAAAAATTTTAAAAATCACAAGAATTAAGTGGCAGTTCTGGTAATTAGATTTTTACTAAATTCTTGCTGTCTGACGTACAGATAATTTAAAATACAAATATAGTTTTTAATTTTCATATGATTACTTTTTGAGATACGTTGTTCACAACTAATACTCCAAGTACGTCCGGTTACTCGATTTTCAAAAATTTATTAGAAAAATTCCTTGTTTAATATAAAACTAAATTAAGTAGCTAAGAAATATACTAAATTTAAAAAAAATCGTTAAAGCCGATTTCAAGAAAACCGTGGAAAAGAAGAATTCGGTTATTCGATTTTAACAAAAATTTTTATTTTGCAGAAAAAGGCGATTATAACCTCAAATATAAATTTTCATTTAGTTAGGGTTTTTAGTTTCATAGTTATTGTATTCAGAGTTAACTGTGAAAGTACTTCCGGTTACTCGATTTATAGAAAATTTTCTGAGCAACCGCCTGCATTCTATGAAAGGGTCTTAAATGCTTAAGAAACGCAATAAATTTTAAAAAAAAATTGTTAAAGACGATTTCGAGAATATGTCAAAAAACAAAAAATATTTAAAAGTGATAGAAATAAGGCGATTTTAACCAAATGCTTGATTTAGTACACTAAGGTGATTGTGACCTTAAATGTAAATTTTTATTTAGCTAGGGTTTTTAGTTTCATAGTTATTTTATATAGACTTAACGACGAAAGTACTTCCGATTACTCGACTTACGGAAAATTTTATGAAAAACTGCCTAAATTATATGAAAGGGATGTAAATTTCTAAGAAATATAGTAATTTTAATAAAAATCGTTATAGCCGATTTCGAAAAAATCTCAAAAAACTAAAAAATGACAAGGGCAAAGTAGCACTTCCGATTTTCGATTTTAGTGAAATTGTTGCGGTAGCGTGCGGCGATGGATAGAAACTCAAGTTTAAAATTCTGTTATTCTAGAACCTATGGTTTTTGAGTTATCGTGTTCACAGACAATCACACACACAGAAACCAATTTTCAAAAACATGATTTTTGTACTCAGGGAACCCGAAACGTGTATATCCATTAAAATTTCGATATCGAAAATTTTGGTCGAAAACAATACTTTCTCTTTTATCTATATTTCATATAGGGCAAGAGAAAGTAAAAATAAAAAATAAAGCAATTAGTGTTTTAGCAATAACAACCAAAGAAAGGGACATTATTGAAATACTGTCGCGAGGACAAAGTTTAAATCCCGTATGGGAACAGGAACGTACATTTAGACTAACTGGATCCATATTTGATACAGTATGTAAACGAAAACACTCCACAAATGAAATTCATAGTATTTTGTATAATATATTTGTTCGCAATCAAGATAAAAAGTATGGTTTGAAACATAAAATCGTAGCCATTCCAGATTTTGAAAAGCTTACGGGTTTCCAAATAAATAATTGTGGTGTATTTGTTGGACAAGGAGAAAAATATTTCTTAAGGCTAGTCCAGATGGAATAATATTTAATGAAAATATTGGTGAAACTACTTTATTAAAGTTGAAATGCTCAAACAAACTAGAACATATGGGCATACACGAAGAAACAGTGAACAGACGCGTATATTTTCCTACCCTTGATCAAGACACGAATGTTCGTACGTTGAAGGAAAGTTACAACTGCTATTATCAGATACAAGGGCAATCACATATAACAAAAGAACTTTATGTTAATTTTTCGTCTGGACTCCAATAGGAAAGCTTCATATTGAAATATTTCTTTATAGATTGCCTACTTCCTGAAATAATAAAACATCCTGAATAATAAGGCGAACTCTATTTTTATTTTTATTGCGGTAAATATGTTTACAACTTTTCAATATTTTCTATTTTTTTCTCACCCTTCGTACCGATAAGCTGAAATAAAATAAAATTCAATTAATCCTCCATTCTCTTTGATATTACATTATTTTGATGGTGGACGCATGGAAATACATAATTATATGAACTTTAGGGCGGTAAGCCTTTTAATAATTTTCATGGTGTCCAAGCATACGCATTGAAACGGCTTTTACTTTTTTCTCGAAAACTAAGAGATCTGCCAAAAACGTCAAGGGTTAAGAAAGTTGTATTTTTATTTCCTTAATCCAAAAAACTTCTAAGAAACCAGTGGCGTATAACGTTTTTTCTATAGATGTCAATTAGGTTACTCTCCGAGACGCCACTCGAAGAATTAATTTTAATCGTTTTATGTTCAAAGAAGCCCCTTATTACTATAAACAAACCTGCAAAATTTAATCGAGCTCAGCGAAACAGTTTTTAAGATATTAAAAAAAAGCCTACTTCTCAAAAAAAGCTTTGACACCTTATATCTCGAAAACAAAACAACCTACGACACATGTTAATATCAAATTTAAGTCACACAATAAACTGAGGAATAACATCCTTTTATTTGGACATGATATTTAGAAACACTCTGTATAACGAAAGATTTTAATTGAGGAATGCTTTCATATAAGTTTATCGTTATTGCATAATTTGTTAATTTGGAATAAAGTTTATGTCCAAGTAATGGGTGAAATTAGAGATACAGTGACAAACATAAGTATTGGCACAGTTAGATTGTTGAAAGAAAATCGTTTGCTAACCAGTTACAGAAGCACAATAATACTTCAAGAATTTAATCCGATAAAATATTAGTCTTACAAATATAAATACTTACTCAAATATACATCTACTACTACTATCTATCACGCCATTCCCTTAGTGGGGTAGGCAAAATTCAATAAAGCCTCCACCTTCACAACCACTGCATGCACCCATACACCAACCCCTCTCACTACCACCGCCCTTCACCCAAACTCCCAGCACTCTACAGTATCCACACC
>JAHWXV010569680.1:0-10625 GCA_024586415.1 Phrixothrix hirtus | reverse complement strand
ACATAAACTAAGGCACTCGCGCACGGTACTTTGCACTTTCTTAAAGTTTATCAAGTCCTTAATTCAATGTTTCTTAATTACACTCCCGTATTTATGAATATTGCGAAAATGCATAGAATTTTTAGGAATTCTTTTAAATCGCGTTTCGCGTTATTCTATCGGTTCGTAGAAACGTTACAATATGTGGAGTCGACCTAAATCCGATGTTGGAGTCTATTATCACATCAGATAAAACAATGGTTATGTTTTATGATCCTCTATCCAAAAGGGAATGGAATGGCGGCAACCCCATAAAAATCGTCGCAGAAAGGCAAAAGCTTTTCAATAGATGCAAAAGTTGATGGCTACAATATTCTGGGTATTTTACTAGTTGACTTTAAAGAGAGCAATACAACTGTCAACAACATATATTATTCACCATATTGCATAAATTAAGGGGCAATATTCGTGGAAAACATCGAGGATAATTGACAAAATGTGTTCGATTATTGCACGTCAATGCACCCGTCCATATTGCCGCGATTTCACAAACTACCACCCGCGAATGCAGCTTGCAAGTATTGGAACATCCATATGGTTCGCAATGGTTATTGGTTATTTACTAATTTAAAAAATACCTTAGGCGTCGTCGTTTTCGGGACGATAGTGAGTTGCGAATAGCTGTAATAGAATATTTTGGGGGAAAACTTTAAATCATTTTTACAAGGGTATAGTATCATTAACTGATCGTTGTAATAAATGTATTGTAGTTAAAGCAGATTATATTGAAAAATAAAAATTGTTATATTTTATCAAGTTTATTTTTCTATATCAGGCCAAAAATGTATGGTGCCTATCTCTGACGTATATGCTGTAGGTGATCGATTTTCATCAAAACCCCAAAATTTAGCAAAATTTGCATATGAAGATTATAAGCGGGCAAACGGTAAAGCAAGTGTAAATGTAAATATTATGAGTTATAACCCTGGGTAATGGGAAGTAATTCAAAATGTTTCTTTAAGAGAAATTAGATGCCGTAACTTTAAGTGATAATTGTTAAAAGTGGGAGAGGGCACGTATAATTTTTACAATAGAGATTACATTGAGCAAGTGAGATACATTAATTAGTATTTACTTCCATGGGTGGCTGAAAAATCATTAGCCCGCCTATAACTGTTGTATATCGGAAGATATGAAAAAACTGCAAAGAGAAAGTTGTTTGATAAAATGAGAGGCTCAATATCATGTGTTGAAAGAAAATTCAACGTCCACTGTTTTTGCGTAACCGCAGCTAATTTTAATTTTTTTAATGTAACACCTGTATGGATTGGAATTATAGGTAATAGGATATTAGGACCATATTTCTATGAAGGTACATACGTTAACACAAGAGCGCTTTTTAAATTTCCTACAAAATGAATTTACTGAATACTTAGACGATTTGCCATTAATTGTTATAACAAATTTATGGTTTCAAAAATGGATGGAGCCCCTCCACACATAGTGGTGCAATTATTTCAAATTACTTAAATAACGAATTTGGAAATAATTGAATAGGTAATAGAGGTCCAGTGTGTTGGCCTCCAAGATCCCCCAATTCATCAATTTCGATTACTTCTTATGGACCTTTTTAAAAGATCATGATGATGCTTCTACATCAGCAAATCTAAACGAATTAAAAAACAAAATTACTGCCGCTATAGCAATAATTATGCCAGAAATGCTACAATGAGCTAGGCAAAAATTAGGTTTTAGAGTAGAAAAGTGTTTGAAAAATAATGGTGGTCATTTTGAGCAATTTTTAAAGTGTTTACTAATTGTAAGTGGCAACTGTTGCTTAATTTAAACATTTTTTTTTATTAATGACTGCATTTTAGTTTAGCTTAAATTTAAGTTTTGTTAGATTAATAAGCACTTCGGTTTATTAGCTAATTTAATTTTAGTAGAATTTAAAATTTATAGGTTTAAAACTTGAAACTAAAAAGTATTTAAGTTTACTAGCTAATTTAATATTAACTGTCTTTTTAATTATAGAATTTTATTAAGGTGCTTAAATTTACTGATTAATTTATTTATTATTTCGTTTAAATAATCAAGAAAATCATTAAGTGCATTACATTGTGAAAAATATAATTTTAAGCATACTCAGATTTTTTAGAAATATGGGTGTTACATTAAAAAAAATGAATTTAGCTGCAGTTACGCAAAAACAGTAGGCGTTGAATTTTCTTTCAATACAAAATATTGAGACTCTTATTTTATCAAACAACTTTCTCCTTTGCAGTATTTTCATGTCTTCGGAAATACAAAAGTTATAGGCTGGCTAACGTTTTACAGCCACCCTGTATAGTACACTAGCTAAGTGAGGCGTAATCAGAAAAGACTTTAATGCTTTAAATTTAATTTATATTCATTATGAAAGGAGGTTTACATTTGATTTTTATAATGGAGATTTCACTAAACAAAAAATGAATTCAATGACAATTTCAGTTAACACTTATTAAAAATCGGGGCGAGGGGGCTACACTTGTAATGTTTATATTAGAGACTTTAAACAGGCTGGGTGTCATTTGAAGGAAGTATTTCGGTGGAATTGAATATTTATCTCTTAAATAAATATGGTGAGAGTGTACGTGCAATTTTTATAAAAGATGCACTAGGCAAATGGAATGTCATTTGAAAACACTTTTCAAGAGGAATTTAATGACAAATTTAATTAAACATTAGATATAAATAATATAAAAAATAAGTTTTTCATCGAAATCGACTTAATTTGATTAAAATTGCATTTTAATGCCATTAAAAAGACATTACCTTCATTTTACGTTTACTTTGTGTATTTTTTAGAATAAAAGTCGGTGTAAGGCTGCCAACACAATTTAAAACTTTTAATAGTTTAGTGCCGATCACAATAGATACTACCTAATAACTGCGACTCGATTCTCGATTAATAAGATTATAACGCGTTATACTTGAACCTTCGACTAACATGATGGAACGCACCGAAGCTATGAAAATTTTGGAAAAGTTAACGGATCTAAATTTCAAGTGTACGAATTTAAAAATCGAGTTGCTGATGCTCGACACTGGTGCTGATACCACGTAATATACGTATACAGATACAACATTTTAACATTATAAAGAGCGGACATTTAGATAATTATTTAACATTAAACGTTTAAGCTTTAAACAGATTGTATAAAAAGTAAGACCTATTCACAATTAGCAATTTATCCAAAATATTATCTACTTAAAAATTTTATTTCGAAAAATTGCTTTTCAAAGACTCGTTTTTCGAATATTTGTTTTCGAACAATTTTTCGGGCACCCTATTAAGCATCATATGTTGTTTTAACAACAATTTTTTCACGAGATATAGATTTTAAAATGAACGATGATTTATTAACGAAGAAGAATTAATTTTTTTTTATTTATTTAGAATAATATACTCTTTGAAAACGTACAAGAAGAAAAATTTTGTATCGAAAATGTATTGGGATACCACATATTGAATCTTTTTAGAATTATTGCCTCGCAAATCGATTATACTCGCATAAACCAGTGGTTTTAAATATGTTGTATATGTCTTAATACTTTTAATACTGTAGAAATTTTTACCAAATGACGTGTCCAATCTATTTTTATACAATAACCAGCTGGATTAATGAAGATTATTATTATCTACTACAAAAATATGATTAAATTTTCACAGGGTGCTCGTGGTGGAAATCGCAATACTTGGAGTAAGTTAAAATAAACAAGTCAGATAAAAATGTGTCCTAAAATGAACCATTACGAAGATATTGGAATGCTCTTTATTTAAATGTTCTCATTGCAGTTATACCAAGTTTTCAGTACTTCTGCTCTAGTTAGTCATAAAATATAAAACGTTTATTTATTGTCAGTATTTATTTTGTCGTTTCATTCCCAAATTAGTTGTTAATACCTACGACTTTTACGCACCAGGTGTACGGCGGCATAATTTTCGTTCATGAGTTGTTGAATATCGACGTCGCTATCGCAACAGAAGGATGCCTCATTGAAGTATATTTCAAATGGTCTTCATTAATTTACGTGAAAGTGAAATGTTTCTCAGGACACTAATTGTATCCAAACGGGTAAGAGGTCTTAATGTGGAACTGCAAGAAGATATCCTTGACATTGCAGAACCTATCCCAGGTATAAGTACAAAACAGCTAGCAACCTGTTTTAGAATTCGGCACACGGCGGTGTGGGAAACTCTTCGTATGTTTGAGCTACAGCATTTCTATAATCGGCGTGTCAAAAATTTTTAAAATGGTGATCTTAATTTAAGGCTACAGTTTTGCCATTGGATAAATGAAAATCTTAGGCTACACCAATATATTTTATTTACGGATCAAGCACAGTTCACCTGTAATGGACTAAATAACCGTAAAAATGAACATAGATAATTAGAAGAGAATTCTTTTGCCACGGTCAAAAGTAATTTTCAGCATCAATTTAGCGTTAATGTATGGTGCTGTATAATTAACGATCACGTACTTGGTACAATTGTGCTAGACAATCATCTAACAGAAGCCGGTTATTTAGAATATTTAGAAAATTAGTTGACATATCTTTGAAGATATCACGAAACATGCGCTTTCGGCATGATAGGGCTCCGACCCATTCTAGTTTTGTCCTGTTAGTCCCTTTCCTCGTTATTGAATTGGTTGGGATGTTCTCAGAGCTGAGAAGCAAGATCACTAGAACTCAATTGCATGAATTATTGCCTCTGAAGGTAGCAGTCTTTTGTGTACGTAACACACGTTTAAACAAGAAAGGTATTATTGGAACAAGTATTAATTCTGCACCTGTGATATGAAACTACCTCCCTGCACTTCGACGCGCTACAGGGGCAATTCACAAACGAACTGATAAGTGCCTTACCGTTGGCGGTGATATTTTTGAAAACATTTGACTTTATTGCATTTAAATTTCCTGCATTACGTCGACCAATAAAAAGAAATCAATTATGTCAATTGCGTTGAATGTTATGATAGGGCTACCATGCTAATTACTTATTTGCCTATTATCTGGCATTTTGAATACTTCGAAAATGTTTTAACAAGTATTAATAGTCTTATATATTATTTATTATGTAATAGTGCTATCTATTTTCAATATAATTGCACTGAGTATTTCAATTTCTAGTTTAAGTATTACTTACCTTATTTACTATCATTGTATTAATCTCATATTAACAATAGTTACCTTAGAAATATCTACAAGATAAGTCTATCTGTAGATTGAAGTAAAGGCGTTTACCTTATATAAGCATTTTACATTATCTGATCTTAATTATAAATAGTTTCTAATTTATTTTAATTTCTGTTGAATACTTTTACCATATTTTAGTTAATAATTATAGCGAAATTCGTGTTTGTTAAATAAACTATACGCGTTGGAATCGAATATTTTGTTGATCTGAGTGCGTCACGATGTTTATTTTGAAACAACTACCCTTTGTCGCTTGGTATATCAGCTATTTCAGTCAAAGATATGTTGGCGTAGGTTCTGGATACTTGGGAGTCTCAGATAGGCCGTCTTCGTATACGTGCATTCTCTGTTTACAGTTCTTAATCTAACTTAATCTAAAGTTATGCAATGAACTGTTCTATATTCTAGGGTTAACACGCGATGCATTAAAATACAAAATTGCAATAGTTTTACATGCAGAGTGTAAATTGTTTTAGTGTATTTATTCGGAGTCTTTTATAATCGGGACATAAAGAGTAAATGTATTTTTTGTTTGTTAATTAAGTTTCCCAATAAGAAAGTGGCAGATGGTGATAAATAGGACTTTCTTCTAACTTTTACGAATTCGGAACAACCTGTTTGTTAAAACCCACTGGTACTTGTTGCTATGATTAATGATGGAAATTAATTAAGATATAAACAAATTGAATCAACCTTACCCGTGATAACCTATAACACGGCACGATACAACCAAAAGGAAATAAACTAATAAACAATGTAACACATCATGATTAGAAATTTAGTGCGGAGTTTTAGACGACGGCCTTCTAATACTGGCATTAAAATTCGTATCGCTTTCGCGGCAGGTTTATCTAAATACTCGCAAAACACAGGCGCGCACTTAGTTGAAATATTACATTCCTATTTTTAATTCACAACCAAATTTATGGATTTCGAAACGAAATACTCAACAATTTAAAGGCATAAATTAATTAATTCAATTTGACATATTAAAATTCAATAAAATACCAATGATTAAAAAAAGAACGTTACAATATCACAGAATAGGTCCTCTATAAAATTCCAAAAACATCTTTGAGATCTATTAATATCAGGGATGCTTTTCACTAGGAAGCAGCAATACTAAAATAGGTCCTAGGTATTTCTTCGGAGGTTTTGTACGAGGAGTTTAGGGCAATAGTACTATTTGAGGTTAGAAAGTAATATATCGTAAAATGGTCCTGTGATATATGTAAGGAAGGGATCGGTTTTGTTGAGTTTGAGATGCGAAAGCTTCTAATTTTGCATTGCTAAATTTGCCATTTCCAATCAATTCTCGTTGTAATTTACTATTTTATCAAAATTCATTGTAATACTAAAGGGCATGTAATTTGTACCTAGCATTATTTACATTTCTTTTTTAAAGTTTTCCACACTTTACATGTTTCTAATAATTCTACTTCCTATTTACTAAATATTATACGTTATTCCTATCACTAAGGGTCTCTGTGTGCATAAAATTGTATTTTATTTTAAGATAGAAATTTTGCAGATGTGATTTATCAAATGAAACAATGACTTCTTTGTTTTTATCCGTTTACAGAGAAATCTTTCCGTGTAATTTTTATTTACATCATGTTATGTATCAAAACCTTTATAATTACTTTAGGTTATTCTTTGATATCCTTTATTTAATAGGTGTAATTTACATATATTCTAATAATACTATTTATACATTTAACATTTATTTTACATTAATGTTTTGAATATTAAATGATTCTAATTCTGTATTTTGTACATTTAATTTAGCAAAGTATTTAACGATTATTTGAATTTAGCTTCGTTCTGTAAATCTGCTGACCGGATTTGTTAATTCGGAATAAGCAAATGCCTAATTGTTGACTTGGTGATTGCAGCAATTATTCTATTACAATGGGAATTTAAATGAAATTGTACAAGGCGGCGTCGGGTCGTCTGAAGTATTTCAAAGCAGAATTTGGTGCATATGTATGGACTTCAAGTTGTTGGAGGAAGGGAAGAGCACAGAGCGAAATACACAATTGTATATAGGGTGCCGCATAACACCACTGTTGTTTGTTTTTACTGCAAAAAGAATTCTCTGATAGAAGTGCAATGTGCAAAGTTTGCGTAAACCTTATTTTAATGTTGGTGACATGGTCAAGTACCACTTCAAAATGCGGTATTGGTTTGGCTGCGTAGATTTGAAGAAACGGGAAGCGTGTTAAATTAAAACATGGAGCCTAAAGATCAGTGCATACGCCCAAGTTATACCCTCAGAGCACTAGCAGTGGCGCATTTTAGACGTTAACAGACAAACTTTAGGTGTAATGCTAAACAGTTAAAATATCATGCACACACAAGACCTAATTTTCTTAAAATGTTAACTGGAAATAAGAAAGTAAGTATTACTACATGTACAATCATGGTCGGTTTACTAAAGAAGATCCTAGGCATCTTAAATATTTTTTCATAATTGACACAATCCATTTTCATTTGTCATTATATATGAATATACGAAGCCTAGAGATACTAATAACCAGTGAGTCCTAAAAAAAACTAGGTGGTGTGTCCTCGTACGATTCTAGAGTGAGGGTGTGGCGTGAAGTCGGGAGGATTGTAAAGTTGTTTTCCTTTAAACACTAATAGATAAACTGTGGCTTCAAATGCATATCTTTATTTGTGATCATGTTGAAATTCTTTCTTGAATCACACTTGCGATGGTTTAGCAATGACAGTAAAGACCTTTATCTTTGCAGAGTATAGTAACAGCCCTAATCGTACGACTAAGTAGATTATTCAGTTGTTATGTATTTCATTTCGGAAACAGTGCTTGGTCTACTCGATTACCTATTGTTACTGTCTCAGTCTATTTTTGGGGTAATTTTAGAAAGATCATCTATTCTTTAGGCATATAATTATTATTGAAGAATGCAAAAGAGCTATTACTGACGAATTTGTTGCCGTTAGTGAGGACCTTAGTATAATTAATAGACAAGCGGATGTCATATCTCTACTGTCATTTCCAAAAATTAATTTTTGTAGTAATTATAATCATTAATAGAAGGTTTCACTTATTTTTCCGGTTTGTATTTCATTATTTATGACTGCTGGAAACGTGTCGGTCGGTTTTGCGCCAGCATGTGTAATATTGTGGGCGAAGTGAAATTTTCACTAATTGCATGTTATACAATGGTTAAATGGCATGGCCAAATGTACTTCGGCTAAACGATAATGGCGAAGCGGTGACAGCAAAATGAGGGTGAAATAGTGACGACTAAATGGCAACTACATCGTGTTTAAGTCCAATTTAAAATTACCATAACTTAACAGAAACTATTGTAATACATTTTCCGTAAGATATGAATTTAAAAATGACATTGTTTGTTACAGTGACATTCATTATGCATCTATTTATTGAAAATTAGATGGTAGGTTCTAAACTAAAATATATTTGTCCAATTCTTCTCATAGAATTATAATCCTTAGTTAATTTAAATAAACGGACAGTTAAAAGTTTTAAAACAAAGAGAAAATCTAACATATTAAAAGTATAAATAGAAAAATTTGTCTCAATTTACAGAATATTGTCCAAACGCCTCAACATAAACAATAAGCAATTGAAAAATATAAACATCTTGGCTATGTTTCAATATTACACGCCTAGAATTGTTAATGTCTATAGTCCCTCAGAAACCACTGTTAAATTTACTCAAGAAGGGTAGCTTTCAATTTTAGCGAGCAAATAGTCTACAATTAATCGTTTATGTAGATATATATCTACCTGAAGGTGATTACCTAATATAACTGAAACATATGTAGCGCAAAAACTCGTTTAAATACCAAATAAGAATCTTTGAGAAATTTATTGGTTTTTAGTATAACCTTGTTATCCAATTAATATTCGACATTTCCAAGTCAAGTTGTATTTTCACAAATATATATATATATATATAGGGTGTGGTAGTGGGACTTTCATTTTGCAACGGTGTCTGGTTCAGCGGGGGAAGGGAGTGGAGGAGCCATTGGGAGAGGGAGGGGTTTATGGTAGTGAAAAGTTTGTATCGCAACCGTGCTCGGTGGTAAAGATGCTATGGTCAAGATAGCAGCGAGCGTTTGCCGTCAAAACTTATTTTTCACGTGACCACTCCATCGTTGCTGTTCAGCATACATTTCGCGTGCGTTTTAAAATTCCCCTTGAGGTGCTGTTCCCGCCCATGCGTCAATTTTATCGTAGGCGGAAACATTCAGAAGAACCGGAAGTGTATATAGCAGGAGACAAGAGGCAAGACAAACCGATAGAATACCCCGAAATATCAAGGCAATTCGAGAATCAGTTTTATAATCCCCGAGGCGCTCCGCCCATAAACATACCGACACCCTTCGCTTGCCAAATCGATCATTGCGTCGAATTTTGCATAATTACCTTAACTTCCACCCATCCAAAATGGTTGTTATCAAACAACTTACCCAACGTGACTTTGTTCGCATAATAAACAGTCAGCGAGACGATAAGCAACACTTTGCCGCATGACGCTCTTGTGCTTTTCAGTGATGAAGCACTCTTCCATTTATCAAGGTGTATCAACAAGCACAATATGCGCTACTGAAACGGTGTCAATTGCAGAGACCTTCAACAGAAGCCGCTTCACTCGGATGGCGTTACAGTTTGGTATACGTTGTCAAGATTAGAGATAATCGGACCTTATTTATTTGAGAAAGACAGTTAGTATAAATTCGCAACGTTATTCGCAAATGATTAATAATTTCTTTATGCCTGCTCTTGAAAACATAAATGTAGGCGAAGCATGGTTTCAGCAGGATGGGACTACGGTTCACACATCGCAAATTTTAATGGGTGATTTGAGGCAAACGTTACCCAGACGTGGCAAAGACGTTCGACAGATATAACTCTATGTCACTATTTTCTGTGAGGCTACCTCAAATCTATCGATTATAATAACCATTCCAGGAACCTGGATGCCCTATAAAACAATATTCTGGACAGGATAGCCCGAATACTGCTCGCTATGCTGAAGAGAATCGACCGAAACTTTGGCAATCGGTCAAATCATTGCATCGAGAGCAACGGTCACCACTTGAAAGACACTGTTAAAATTTATATTACTTAAAGCACTCTAAAACGTCCAGTTTTATATTTTCATTAGCAACAAATAAAAATTAATTATCTTGAATAAATTTTCTTTTATTTACTTTTGAGAAAGAAGAAAGAAAGTTAAACCACCACCCATGCGTATATATATAGGGTGTAAAGAAAATAGCATTCGTCCTTGTAACACGTGGTAGTAAATTGAAAATAAAGCAGAAAATGTGGTATAATTTTTTTCGCTATCGCCAACCGTTAGCGAGATATTTCAAATTAAAGTTACTGCACTTTGGCAACCTTG
>JAHWXV010569621.1:0-13651 GCA_024586415.1 Phrixothrix hirtus | reverse complement strand
ATATATATATATATATATATATATATATATATATATATATATATATATATAGACGTCACATGCTGCGATTTTCGCCCTAACAAAACTTTCGTTATCAAATTTATTATTCTAACATTTTCAGCGCAAATAAAAGAATTGTTTCCATGGTTAATTAGATAATAGACGTGTGCAGGACTGCAGAAACGTTATCTCCGAAAAATGCATCGCTTTATGTTGTTTCAATGCAAAACTGTACTAAACAGGTGGTGATAACAAATGCAAAATATATCGTTTTTGTGACTCTCGCGCCTCTTTTATACTCAAAATCCAATAGCACTTCAATGCGCTGAATTTTTCCCTAGTTGGTTAATGCTTGTAAACAAATGAAGCAAATTGGTGTATGTTTACTTTATCTCATTTTTAATTATCGCCGTTACGATGGAATCTACATGAATACGGGTGTGAAAGATAAATTGAGAATAGCTTTATATTTCAGTGGTAGGTTTAAATTAATGTTACGGTTACAAGCGAAAAATTAGAAATGTAAAATTTGATACAATTATTAATATTAATTCTAATTCTCATATCAAAATCAAATATTACACAATATGTGGATTAAGAATGAATTCAATTGTAGCAAACAGTCTTGAGTTTATCCACAAAATTGTTTATAAAGAACACACTATTTATTTAATATTTAAATATTTTAATTTTAGGACTTTTGATAACGTAAAAATAATTTATCCGCATAATACACAAGCTAAAATTTAGATAATCTTATAGCGTGAGCCTTTGTTGTAATATATTAATAATTGTGACTACTTCATTTTGCCATTGCAACAATTCCGTCAATTCCCTTCCTTTTATGATAAACTTTCACAATCAAATTCTGTTATCTACCTAGTCCTTGTCTCTTTGAAAGCAACAGCAAATAAGGCTAAAAACAATTATACCTAAAAGACAAAGCAAAAACTGTTCTCCAAGTTTGTACAAATATGAAAGACATGAACGCTACAACGATATTTATATTGAAAACAAAAACTGCTTAGATTGAAATTTTGCAATTCTGGTAAAACACAACGTTGCATCCACTTTCATTGACATCTGGTATGACATGATTTGTCTTAGTCGATCAGTTTTGTTACATCGAGAAAGTTAAGTTTTCTAGCAGTTTGACCACGTTCAATCCGAAAGACCTCGTTCTTATATTGTGTAACTTAAATATACGCCCACTTAAGATAACTGAGTTATGTGCATGGGATTCCAATTATCTTATGGAACAAAATACGTACACTTTTTAGAGGATGTCGACTTTTATGCAAGCACAATACGTCGATGTTTTTAAGCGGCATTAGATTCTTAAAATTAGAGATGTTAATATGATTGGAATTTGTTCAAAATTCAAAAAATGACACCCAAGTTTAACGTCACATAGTTTAAGAAATACTTACGAATATAGTACTTATGCTGCCAGCTCCGGCTTCCATTTTAAGCATCATGTTTGCAGTAAGTTCTGTCAACACAGTTCCTCGTATAAAGGTTGTACAAATTTCGTCACAAGTTTAGCTACCGGGTGGCTAAAAAGTCTGGATACGCCGAAATAACTCAGAAAATGTGTTTTGTAGTTCGAAAAGTTCTACTTGAAAGCGGAAACTGCTTGACCTTGTCGTGACCTCTATAAAAAAATGATAAGAATTTTAAATAGCACTCCCAATTTTTTAGTCAAACGGACATCGAAACCACGCCACAATGATCCTACTGCGCTTCAAATTCATTTATGCAATAAAAACAGTTTGACCGCGCATGTATGAAAAACAATTCGAACTACTTGAGATAAGTTATAAATCTTTATCCCGTACTTTTAAGCAAAATGAGAGTTTCAATATGGCCAGTCAAGGCAAGATGGCGACTAGGGTTGCATTTTTTATTTATTAAGTGTCCAAATTGTTCAGCATCAGCAGCTCGGCAATCGGCAAATCGTCGGCAGTTCTTACAAATTTTAGGGACGAGTTTTGTATATACGGTCTTTTAAATATTCCCAGAAAAAAAAAGTTGCGTGGAGTAAGATTAGGTGACCTTGGTGCTCATACAATAGTTCCATGTCTTCCAATAGATCTTTGTGGGAAGATTTCACACAACTGCAAGATCGTATTATTCTTGAATCAGACAAAATGTTTGAAAATGTTATGCGCAGCGCTTGCCAGTAATTTGCTGATTGCCAAGCTGGTAATGGTGAACAATTTGAACACTTAATAAATAAATAATAAAAAGAACGTTTCACCCTGCAACCCTAGTCGCCATCTTGCCTTCACTGGGCAGATTGAAACTCTCATCCTTCTTGAAAGTACGGAATAAAAATTTGTATATTATCTCAAGCAGCTCAAATAGTTTTTCGTTTAAAGTTACATTTGCGGTCGAACTGTTTTTATTGCGTAACTCAGTGAACTTTAAGCGCAGTAGGATCATTGTGGAATGTTTTGAAAGGGTTTCGATGTTGGCTACAATATGACAAAAAGGTGGGTGTTCCTATTTAAAATTCTTATAGTTTTTTATGTACGTCACAGAGGTCACGCAATGTCAAGCTGCTTTGCTATCAAGTATAACTTTTTGAACGACATAACCTTTGTTTCAAACATTTTTCTGTAAAACTCAGATTTCCTAAGTTATTTCGGTGTACCCAAACTTTTTGGACACCCAGGATATAAAAACATAACTACTACAATGGGTATTTCATCAGTAATTTTATTAATATTGCACTCCTAATGTATGAAGAATCGTATATCATTGGGCTTTATTTACAATTGCTAATAACTGATGTACTATTTGTAAAAGAAGCTCAACTAATTTTGTGTAATTAAAAAGTAAAAGGTCTCAATGTTCTCTCATATCCGTATTATTCCTTAAACCAATAGGGTTTGTTAAATATTCTTAATTACGAAATTCTACATAATAAAATTGCTCTATGATTATAAACAATGGTTAATTTCAACCCCCCATTCCTAGAAAAATGTGATACTTTTCAATTTTATAGCCAGATAGACCAGTTATGTTCTGAGATAGAGTATTGCTTTGCGCTGAGCTATTGTAGTTTATGCGTGTTGCTAATAGATGTAAGCAGTTTTGCTGATACAAGAGCATCCAGGGTCGTATTAAGAAAATAATTCACGTAGATGAGGGGAGAAGAGACTGGATCATTAAGTTTTCAAACTTCGATAGTAACGGGTGTTCGATTTTTATTTCGCCCACCATTAGGCTGGTTAGAAAAACCGATCAAGATAATTTTAGGTGGCAAATAATAAATACTTTTACAGATTTTTGGAAATTACTCTAGAATCGACTTGTTTTCTATCAGAAATTACTCATATGAACAAAGAAGTTTGTAAAACAAAATGAAGATACCCTTGTTCTGAAAGCTGATAAAGAATGTGTTACTGTGGCTATAATCAAAGAAAAATAATTTAAAAGTTGGAATTATGTTAAAAAACAAAAATACTTATAAAATCTTTACTCCGTGATCCGACAACATCGGTACGGACAAATAATAAAATTACTAAAGCAATGAAAGGAGATAGTAACTTCACTCAAGAGCTTGAAAGAAAATTATGTAAATATATTATTATTCCACCAAAGTTATATGGCCTTCCCAAGAGTCATAAGTGTGACGTCTCTCTAAGACCAACAGAAGCATCCATTGGATCTCCAACCTAAGAACTTTTGAAATGGTTACCTGATACTTTAAAAATAATAAGTTTAATGACTTTGAGTTGCCAAATAACCATGTGCTTTTTTCCCTGGTATTTCTTTAGATCTTGTTATAGAGTTAATCACAGCAAATTGGATTAAGTTATCGTAATATTAGTTTAAAGTAATTTGTAAAATTAGTTCATCTTATATTTAAACGCAGTTATTTTATTTTTAAGATTAAGTTTTATTTAGAGTTATTTGGCAGTCCAATGGGCTTTCCCGTTAGTCCCATCTTAGCTCAAATTATGCTTGACTATTTAATTTGATTGCCTAACTAAGCTTGATTTCAAACTATCAGTTATTCAAAAGTATGTCGATGATCTTATATGTGCTTTTCAGCTTGTAAATTAAGTTACATACCGCGGACGTCAGTTTGGCAAAAGATCCGAGTTGCTTTACAAAGAATCGATTGAAAACTCAATAAGAAAAGGTGTGTGCGTTCTACTTATTCCAATAATTGTGACCACACAATTAATTTTGATAATGTTACGATTTTATGCCATTCCGAAAATTAACTAAATGTTATTCATGGAAATATTGAGAAAATTGAAAAAGTTATGAATTTCAAATCTGACCAATTTACTTCACAATAGCTATTCTAATTTATTTAAATTTGATAATTTAAATATTTGATTTCATACTTGTATCCTTGTACAATATTTTTTTCTTAGCCCTTATCGTTGTTTTAGTTTATTAGATACTCTAGTATTTAATATTGTTTACTTTATGTCGTTATATCATTATTTTCAGCGGTATGTGTACAATTTGTCACCGAAATGTCATTATAATTTTTTAAACTAATTTGTAGATGTCGTCATGTAGAAGCAAATAACCATTTGCGAAATATCGACCAAAATATATTTTTTAAAATTTGAATAAAATTTAATACCGATACAAGGATTATTTTAAATAAATTATATGAAATAGCTTGTATATATATATACAGGATGTTTGATAAAAAATGGACAATGCTATAACATCGTTTTATTGTCCGATTTTAATGAGTGGAAAGTCTACTACATACTGGAATTTAGAAAATAGGCGTAACTCTCGCCTACTTTTGCTAAATGGCATGTTAAAGTTTTCTCGATTAGTTCTTATAGAGATTTCCCTTTTAATTTCGAAAATGTATATCATACCCTTTTTCTTTAAACTCTTAGAGGAAAACGACTTTTTCTAATAAAAAAAATTCTTGCAGGTCAGGTATGCCGTGGAAAAACATACTTCGATAAACCACTTATATAAGTGTCATTTTGGTTGTCAGTTAATGTAATGTGTTGTACTTATAAGTTCTAAAATGGATTACGGGAAATTAACCCATATGTTGCAGGATTATTTCGAGCATCGCACAAACAGTTACCCTGTAGTACATGGCTATCCTGAACACTTTTCAGGTAAAGAAAGTTACTATGTTCAGGAATTTTATAAGGTTGGAAGCTAACCTACGAAAATGGGGATCTTCTAAGAAGTAGAAAGCAACTAAACATGAACGCGAGGACGAAAATCTGGAATTTAGTGTTCTTTTACACGTGAAGGATAATTTTTACACTTATACTCGTGAAATTGCCCAAAATTTGAAAACATGGAACAGTAGCGTTCATTCAATTTAGAAAAACGTCATATTTGAACACATCTTGTTGATGCTATTCGATTGATAGCTTGCAAATGGTATTTAGCCAAATTACAATAAAATCCTAGGTTTTATATGAAAATTATCGGGTCTGATGAATGCAATTTCAGCAATAATTGCATTTCTAACAAAATCATGAAGAAGGGAAAATTCCAGAATTGTTGTAGTACGCAGTTTTTGTAATAGATTTTTTAAATGCAGAGAAATATCGTACACTTGTTTCTCTGAATTTACAAGAACTTTTGCATAAATTGCCCTTAGTCGAATTGAATGGATGCTATATTCAGCAATAAGGAGTTGCTCGTCACCAGACCAAGGCAAAGGTAAACTATCTATATAAACAATTTCATGGAAATTGATTGGTGACCAGTGGACTAGTTACATGGCTTTCCCGGACAGCTGACCTTAGCCCTTTGGACTTTTTTATGGGATTATTTAAAAGACAAAATTTATTTAATACATCCGAACGCAACTAACACGCTAAACAAACGCATTTTGGGATTTTCTTGAAATTCCGCTGAATATTTTATTAAATGCAACACAAGGTGGATCAATATGATTCTTGTGATGCGTTATAAACAAACATGCTCAATTTGAACAATATTTGGAATTCGTCAATATTTTTTCTATTTTGTTGTTTCTCCTTAAAATCAATTTCCAAACCAAACCTGTGGATTACCACTGTATGAGTTTTATTATGAAAAGTTATTATAAAGAGTTAAATCAAAAATGGATAACGTTATACATTTTTGAAATCAGAAGATATATCTCTACAAGAATCAGTCAAAAAAGTTATAACGTGCCATTTAAAGAAAAATAATGGTACATCGCCACCTAAGAAAACGAGGTTCATGTTTTTGTCGATTAAAATCGGACAGTAGATAATGAGGTTATAGCATTGTCAGTTTTTCATGAAATAGCCTGTATATATATAACAAGTAATTGCATATTCAGCACTCTGTTTCGTAAATATTGTAAATATTTTACATAAATGATTTATATAAAGCTATAGGATAAAATCATTAAATCTAAAGATATCGTGATAAATGTATAAATTTATCTAGTGACTATTAAAACCATTTTATAAAAATTCCATTGAATAACACAAAAGTAAAGTGGTAAACGTTTCTCGTCTGCACCAATTAAAGTTGCATAACACGATTTTATTGTGCTATCTTCTGTTGGGAAATAAATACACCTATTTTAATGCAGTATTTGCTTGCGAAAAAAATATAATTTTGAATTAAAATTAAGCAGAAGTTTATCACATATGGTCATAATCACAGTAAAGTTTCATAACCACCTTAAATTATTTCTTTGGCTCAGTGATTTATAAAACCACCCTGGTATTTTCGTATATTATTTTTTTCCCATATTTAAAATGACTTTCACAAATTATGATCAAATTAGTTCTTTTTAATGCGCTTCTAATTATGTCGTTTTGAATTCGGTAAACTATTATTATTTTGAATAATAGCATTTAAACTATATTAACACACTCGCCGCATTCAGAATGTAGTTAATCGCGTACAGCTGCCATAGAATTAAAAATAAGTAGATTTCAAAGTATTATGTGGGTTGTAATTATTTTCTAAGCCAATAACTAAAATAAATAAAATATGAAAAGCATTTATTGTAATCCATAAGCGTCGTTAAAGTGAAAAGTACCTTGTCAGTGATTTAATGTGATATGCGTCGACTTGTAAAGGCAAATGTATGTCAGTAACGTTCAGGTTTTAGTCCTGCAAAGTTAACAGAGCACGTTACATTTTATTGGTCTTTTCTTGCAAATGACTGGATGTAGAAAAACATTATCTAGGATTTTTCTGTTCCAAATGTCCTTTCCGGCCACGTCTTTATGGTAAAATACGTTTTTCTTAACACCAGGTGTATTGCATAAGAAATATATAAAACGACACCTTAACTTTAATTTTATTTAGCAACAGGAAAAACGAGCTCTTTGAGACATTATAATTAAGAAACATTTCATATTTTTACTTTGAGGTGGATGAAATTCCCGCTAGAACGCCATTTCAAGATATAATTATATATTACCGTTGTTTAAGTTTTTAAAATGTATTCCCATACTGACATCTATAAATTGTTGGATTGAAGTAACTCATTATCTATTTGATTACGTTTTGGCGGTACTTCTAGGGAATATTTTTAGGGCCCATGTTAATATACATGGAACTGGACTTCTTGCAAACAACAAAACCGTGAATTTCATTTTAGTATCGGTTTTATAACAGTACAACAATTTTATGTAATATTTAAGTTAAATCAAAACATTTTAAGTACGCTGAAACAAGCTCCCCTTACTTTTATCAAACATTTCTATTAACTTTTGGGGATAAATCACTTTATTGGAGAATTAATCGCGGTTAAGTGGTATACTAACAGGGAAACAAAGAGGGTACATTCTGGGGTAGAAAATTTTGTCTACAGATTGTTCAACGTGCATGAGCTGCTAGCACGTAATCCATCACCGTGTGGCGAACGCGTTAGTGCCGCCTGGACGCGCCGTAACAGACACTACACCTCTGAACCCAAGTCATGATATCTACGGTTTGTTGGCATATATTAATGATTTTGCAGAGATTTATCAATTTGTTCAGATAATTTAGATGTACTGTTAAGGACGGCTAAAATGTTATTTTAACGAGCCCTATTGATTAAGTCACTGCTAATAAGCATAGAATACGACTTCCCGCAAACTCCTGTAGAAGAAATATAAATTAAAGTAAAAGTACACGTTTACGTGCATTCATTTTTAAATAATAACTACCATTTCATATACGCATCACGTCAATCATTTCTCTTTCAAGACACCCCTACACGAATGTGCATATAAATAACCTCTTTCGATCGTTTTCTACTCAGACAGTATTACCCACGTTCTTGAAATTTTATTTATATTGTAAATTACCTTTCAAAGTATGTGACAAGCTCACACAATTGTAGAACAACCAAAATATATTTTTTTTAGGAAAAATAATAGATCTGCAATGTTAGGTCTCATTTAAAAATTCTATTTCTACATTACCTTAATGCAAAATAAATGAAGACGGCTTTCTTAATGTTTACAATTGCCTTTTTGACTATTATTATTTCGTTTTCTCAAATGCAAGGTAAAAATATATCATGCATAACATATATAACCAAATTACTAATTTCTGTAATTCAATTTTTAAAAAACTAAATTATGCTCAACTTTATACAAGTTATAATGAGAATAACACGTAACTTTGATATTACTCTATCTAAAGTAAACTTTGAAATAGTTGTTCTACTGAGTGCTGCTTAATCAAGCGATTATCAATTAGAACAAACACTTGTGGTTTAATCGGGAGCTTCTGTGGTTGATGTACCAATTAACCCCTATTGTCAGCTTGATGAAATATTTTATACGGTTTGATAGATTTTATATTAAATTAACGATTTGCTTTTTATAAATGAATTGTGTTCTTTCAAAGTGCATCAAGTCATTAATTCACATTCAGTGCATTTAAATTTTATGAAACTTGTATATCGATTAAATCATTTTTAAAGCATTATAATCCATTTAGGCAAATGATAACGTTTTATCCCTTTTAATGTAAATTGCCGAAATCAATGCAGCTAACTGAATCTCCCTATTAATTTGAGAATACTGCTGAATTTTCTTCCTAATTGTTTCTACTATTTATAATTAAAAACATTATTAGATTTTTTTGAAATAAAGGAAACATATTTCACTAAATCAAACAGAAAATCTACAAAACTGCTTAAATAACACAATTGCGACATTATTATTAAAAATGTAGTTTCCTTTAACAAATATTCAATAAACCAAAATGAAACATTTATGTAATGGTTTAAATCTACACTGGAACGTCGGTATAGGAGGAACTTGTGACAGCCAGTCAATTTAGGGTTAAAGTTGTTAACATAGCGAAATTGTATACTCGCCAGGAAAACCACTAATTTAAAATAAACTATTATATTCACTCGTTTAGGAAATTGATCAAAACCAGGTATTTCATTAAATATACTATTTATCGCTCATTATTACTATTACACAATTAACTTACATTACAACAAGAAACGTTACATTACCTAAGGAATTATTTCTGGATAGGAGTTTGTGATTTCCAAAAGCGGAGGTATAACATTACAAACGATTTTGATCTAAACATCTACAATTAATGTCGAATTGCATCGAAATTATTCCACCTATCTAATGTCTTTCCTTGCATCTAACTTCAATAATCCCCATTGTCAGTCAGGGGTTTTGAGTATGTTCTGCGCAATTCCCCCTACCTCAATACAACGTTTAGCTGTTCATATACCCCATCATTTATAGTTCACACATTTGAATATTTTCTAGATCTTTATATCGTTATGCCATCATATGCAACTCCAACTTTAGAAATGGGAAAACCCTTTCGGTGAATGGGATAAAGGTTACTGCAAAGAAATTCACACAATTACAGCTGGCAATTAGGTGTGTTACGCGTAGCAACAAGAAATCTTTGAACGGTCCTAATCAAACTCGTCGAATTCGGTTATACTTATGTCTTATAACACCTATGTCGAAGCAAGGAGTTACAGCTAAACTGAATATTCGATTTTTTTGCAATTTAACAATTTTGTGACTAGAATTGGTATTAGTAGTGGTGACCCAGAGGCCATGCGCTGACATACTAGGGTCTTAATGGATTAAGGCTCATCCGGGATAAAGAGTCTGTGAAACGTTTCAACCTTCGAGTTGCTACAGTTTGTGATGGAGATTTCGGTTCCATGTCAGTCGCTTTGACGGTACTTTCGGTCCCAACAACTTCGCTTATACTGCTTAAATATTTTTCTATACCATCCGTCTAATATCAGTTATACAAAGATAGTATTGTCGGCATGAAATATGAAGTTAATGCAATATATGTATATAAAAAATACTTGGATCTCAAAGTATTGTAAACCAAATGGTCTAGTTGCTGAAGATGCTTATGCACCAAACAAGAGCACGCTCGATCCCCAACTGAGCTCAAATCGCTCTAAAGGTTAGCATTAATGGAATTTAAATTCATTACAAATTAACTGCTTAGCTTAGAAAATAAATTGATTCAAAATAACTGCATGTTGATGACTTTAATATAGTTCTAGAGCTTCAAAATTATTATAAATATTATATGGAAATGCTAAACCAATTGACAACAACTTTTCTAACAAATATAAATTCTAACGTCAATTATACTGGTACAGTTGGTACGTTGCCTAAAGTAAAATATGAAGCTAATATAACAAATAGAAATAATTTCACACTCCCGTAATTACAATACTAGTGTGTACAAAACAAAGTCTGGGTTCAAATATCAGATGTGATTAAATTTTTCAAAAAACTGCGTTAATGAATATATAATTTTCTAAACAATTTACAAAAGAGTGTACTAGAAGTAGACAGTCCTTTGAATTATCTAAGTCATAAGAATTGTCTGCCGACTTTGTATATATTAAGTTGTACCGTGAGTTAAACATGAGCTGAACTTGAATTCGTATTACAAATTTTGTGAAAAAAGGTTTAGTTGCTAGCATGTGCCACCTGCTCAGAAAGCTTGTATTATTACACCTCATAAAGAATATCTTACCAAACAAAAGCGCAGAATACAATTTTTATTTTTAACCATTTTCAGAAAAATTCTAGAAATGTTTCATTTTGGACTGTCCTAAAGAACTTTAAGTTATATATAACGGATGGCACCTAAAATTTCTTTTTTGTCGTTGCTGAGAATATCACGGTATCACGTATCTTGTGTATTATGAATGTATTTTAGCTATTTTCACGCAGCAGCTATTCCACCACATCGATTCCTATGTATTACTTGAAGTTAATAGGTTCTATACTTTTTTATAAGTCCATAGTTTAAACATTGATTTTGTAACCTGTAAATATTTAACTTATTTATTCCTAATTTATCTTTAAAATTGAAATCCCTTTGTCTGCTTTATATGTATTTATAAATGAGCATTTTTAATTGAGTTCTTTCATATATCCTGCAAAATTTTTCTCCTTGATTTAAATTTAAATTTTAGCACGTTTCTATTTTTATTTAGTGAGCTGCTTTTCACTCTCTTGTGATAGCTATTACTTACACATACAATGCGAAGTGTAGTAAAAAAATTATGGTTCTATTCATTAAGAACCAAGAATGTATCTGAAGTGAAGTATGAACGAATCTTAAATGATTGGAATTTAGTTAAATGTGAAACTCTGGGAGTGCATTAGGATGTATATTTAGAAGCTGATGTGTTGTAATTAGCAGATATATTTGAAGATATTTGAACCTTATCTTTAAACATTTATTTTCTGAATTCAATTTGGCACATAACACTCTCGTATTAACGCGCAACGCTGTATTAGATGCTACTTAAGTAGCATAGCTGACATTGACGCATGTTTTTACCATTGAAACTTATAAGCAGTAGAGTTAGTACATATATGAAACAAAAATGGTATCTAGGATTTTTTTAATTTATATGGATATAACCAACTTATATGTCACAGAATTAATAAAATGGGATAATGAAGGTAATGACAAAATTTACAAAAAATGTATCGTCCAAATGTTAATATGAGTTCTTTACGAGTTTGGTATCGTTTTCGTTATTTTCACTACTGGAGTTGAATTTTCAACATTAAAAGTACATATAAAGGATTGTGCCTTGTCTTAATTGATCATATGTGCGAAATGTTTGCTGGGAGTGTCTGAAATATACACTGCCCTTAGAAGTCCCAGATGTTTCATTCTTGTTTCCCTAACAACCCCTCTGGATACACCCAGCAATAAAGTGATACGAAATGTTAGTTCCTAGTGGAGTAAAGCTCTCCAAAATGTTTCTTAATGTTGTAGTGCATATCTGTATGATATAGTGTTTGAATATTTTAACATACAGGTAAGTCATATGCTGTTATGTTATTGCGTATGGACTAGTTGACGAGTATCAGTGCCATTGTCGTGAGGGCATGTATTCAATGAAACAGTGTTTGTGCACATAACTCAGAGCACAAGTGAAGGTTTAAACAGTCTTATAAATATAATAAGTACGAGTTAAACGCTTACGTACATGAGAAAGATACTGCCTTGAAGTCAAAGTGATAGATCTAACATGCATCTGTTCAACCCCTAAAAATGCAAACATGGTGTTAATAATGACATTTGTGGCTGACCACTGGATTGCACATGTTGCACATGTCAGGAACTTAGATTATCTTAAATAAAATGTATGTGGATTCGATGCAGTGTAGCCCGAAATTTTAGAAATTTCAGCGGCTCCATATTTCGTTCATACTTCACTATGCCTACCGTCATGAACGATGGTGGTATTGAAATATATATGTTGCTTTCCTCCTATTGTATTACTGTATGTTGTTTGCACGACGAAAACTGTAATTGTTTATTACGCAAAGAGCCGGGCATTTGTCAGGCGAGCGATAAAAATTAAGGAGTATAATAATCCAATCAGTGCTGTAAATGCCAAGTTGCATGTGAATTTCATGCAATAGTTAATTGTATACTAGAGATTTGATACATAAAAGCATTACAGATGCGTGAATTATTATAAAATTCGCAAAATAAAATTCTTTTATTTAATAGCATGGTGCTACAATAGAAAAACACGCATGTAAGGCTACTAGGCGTTACGGCAGATATTAAAAAATCGAAATTATTGTGAAGATCAATTTATCAAGGCAAAACTACAAAAATTTAGATGGTATTTTCCAAGCCTATCATACAGTAGATATATTTTCCGACCACCACTATGAAACATAGCAACAAAATTGCTGTGAAATGATCATCACGTGGTCGTGTGAATTATATTTCGCACGCTTACATAGTAGGTTGCTATAGTAAAGTCGGCAAAGCTTATTCTGATGCTAGCAAGTTTAATTGACGTAGATTGTTACGCAATTTTAAAAATTTCCACAAAATCTGTTTCAAATATAAATGGTCGGCTAACAGTCCGTGGATAAAGCTCATATTCTCACGAAATATCCAACTTTAAATACTAGTGATACACTGTATTATTAAGAAAGTGTGAGGAAATACAAGAGATATGAAATGCATGCTAACGACGTAAAATGAAGAAGACGCTTTTTCGGTTGGTTATAAGTAGGGGGCGGAATATATGCATTTAAATGCAGCCAAAATATGCGCATATATTGCCTTGTTTGCCTTTAAAATATGCACTCATATGCCTTTTTTTGACCAAATATGCATACTGGTATGCAATATTTTTTAATTTATTATTATAATAAAATGG
>JAHWXV010569614.1:0-13404 GCA_024586415.1 Phrixothrix hirtus | reverse complement strand
ATATATATATATATATATATATATATATATATATATATATATCGAATTTAGCTTCTGGGTATTTTCCCGTGTCAAAGTGCCTTGATTCTGAGAAGAACCGTTTATCTTTGACGACGTTTCCGCAAAATCACATCTGGCATTTCTGAGAACGAGAAACATGTAATTGCAACAGATTTGAAAATGGCAGGTGTGATTTCGCCGAAACGTCGTAAATAAATAAACGGTTCTTCTCAGAACCAAAACACATTGATGTGGCAAAACACTTGGAAGATAAATTCAATATATAATTTTTTATTTATTTGAGATAATTTTTAAATAATGTTTGTTTTCAAACAAGCTAAATACACATTTAAAAATTTTGCATCGACCGAGAGTTGAACTCAAGTCCTTGTGTTAACACGATGCACGCTCTACCCCTGCGCTATCAATGCCCAATACTCATGAACAGAATTCATATAATGTATGTAATGCCACTTCAAAGGCGTTAGATATTTTTTAATAGGAATTTTTTTATAACACAATTGATGTGTCTATTTTAATATCTTTTAGTTATTGCTAATTTTTGTATTATAATATTTGAATGTTAATTGCTATCTATTTGAGATCATCCTCAAATAATTTTTAATTTTTAAAATAAGCTATACAAGAGCTGCTGCGTATGTTTAGGAAATCGAGTACTTCCGTCGTTGTTAGAGAATCATAAATGGCACTATCGTAAAATTTGACATTTTCTAGGTTATTTAGCATAGACAGTTGAATAAAAAATCGTTTGGTAACATTTGTATTTAAGAGTAAAATAAACAACTATCCACAAAAATGGAATTAAATCGCGAACGTTTTCATGCAATGATTTTTTATGATTTTAAAAGTAATTCAACTCAATAACAATGTTGGGCATCTTGTTTCGGCTTTTGGTAACGATGCACGATCCAAAATAATAATTTATCGCTGGTTTTCAGAATTCAAGTTGAGTCGCAGTAGTCTCAATGACGAATTTCGCGAAGGTCGTCCGCGAACTAGTGTTGTTTCAAAAAGCATTGATGTTGTGCGTGAGATAATTGAGATGGATCGGCATGTAACTTACCTCGAAATAGAATTGACCCTTGGCATTGACATGAAATAAATATCAACGATTTTGCATGACCATTTAGGTGTGAAAAAAATATGTGCCCGATGGATTCCACACAACTTAACGAAGGCTCAAAAAGTGGCTCGTGTTCAACGGAGCAAGGAAATGGTGAAAAAATTTACCCTGCATCAAATTTGGTTTATGACAACATTGCAGGTGACGAAAATTGGATTTATTCATACGAGCCAGAAACAAAGCAATGGTCGCGCGTTTGGGATTTCAAGATAAATTGAATCCAACACGAAGTATTTCAAAGAAAACGGTAGCAACACTTTTCAGTATTACTGGTCACGTTTCTATCGTCGCTGATTGGTATACAAGCATTTGCTTACCGGAAGTCATCAATGAAATTAGAAAAACTAATTGAAAACGTCGGATCATCTTGCACCATGACAATGCATCGTCACACACAGCATCACAAACTGTCGATTATTTCAAGCGGAAAAAGGTAGAATTAATGACTAATTGTCCATACAGTCTGGATTTAAGTCCAAATGATTTCTTTTTATTCCCGGTGGTCAAAAATGGAACATGGAACATGATTTTCAACAGCTAAGGATACCGTGGAAGTATTCAAAACTCAAATTTCTGCTATACCACCTTCGGAATAGAAACAGTGCTTCAACGACTGGTTCAAACGCATGCAAACGTGTATTGATTTTAAGGGAGAATATTTTGATTTTGATTTTCATACATATTCCCGATGCAATTGCAGCACTCCTCATATTATACTAGCAATAAGCTAATAGTGTATTATATACCAACGGACTAAAATGATTTTTTTAATCCCGAGATAGAAAATTTATTTCTTGAGCGATAGCGAGAGAAATATTCTCTCGAGCGACTAAAAGGCACTTTAGTCCTAGGGATATAAATTATTTTTTGCAGTTTCGAATAATGTGAAATCAAAACAGCCGAAGAAAATAAAATTTCGTGATTTTGACATTTGCGGATTATTCGATTTATCAATGTATGCTTCACGGAAAATACTATTTTAATTTTATTTGCACAGCGCTATAAGTAACGCTTTTAGCAATATGCAATTTTTAATTGGTTTGTTTTTGTTGTTGCCATGGATTTACTTTGTTTTGTGGGAATTAAAGTACTTTAATTTCCTTGAGATTAAAGTAAAATTTTAATCGCTTGAGATTAAAAGGGTTGTTTTAGTCACGGTAAAAAGTGACCAAATGTGCTGCAAAATATTGGTTCATTAGCCGTATTTTGTTTTAATATAAAAACAGCAGTCTTTAAATATTCAAAACAATTTATATACACTCGCGGCATTAACAGTAAGATGCTTTTTGCACAGACAGTTAATTCACATTTTTAGAATGGCTCAAAAATTTTAAAATTACACTTTCAAACGTTGTGCAACGCTATAGGTTGTTTTAGCTATAAATTATTTACATTTATAACAATAATTAATGCTTTAGGATGTGATGAAGAGGTGAGATTGTCTCCAAAACGTTAGCCCCTGTGCAATATAACTAGAAACTAACTACCACTACCACTAACTATTGTTAGCAGTAAATATAAACTAGCAATAAATAAAATAACTTACAAAACGATCAAAGTGCAAAAAGTCAGAGAAATTTTCGTAGTCACAGCCAATTTTCAGTCTTTAGAGTGATTGTCAACAAATTTGAAATTTATAGAATATTTTTGATATTTAAAATTTGTTATAGATCTCAACCTCGATATGTGTAGCATTACTAGATAATAACGTCACTATAACAGAGCAAAAGTTTAACTATACGCGTATTTCATTGATTAAAAACAGGGTATTTATCACGAGAGCATCCTGATGAGGATTTTTTATTTAATCGAGACAGTTAAAACAAATAAAAATTTAATGTGACAGCATCTTAATACTCTGCTGCTTGAGACATGTGGATACGGAATCATAATATATAAATTATCGCCTTTATACTGTGGACAGCTTGAACCATTGCGCATTTTGAGGCGTAACCCTTTCGCCCGCAGTATTTTTTGTGTTGATTTGCACAAAACTCTGTACAAAAAATAATAAGTTAAATGTTTAGTAATAGTTTGCAAAAAAAAACAGATGGTGAATGTTCTAAACATATATTTTATCGATCTATATATAAGCCTATTCCTTCCAATTTCGAATGTAGGCTTGCCTCTTAATTATACTTCCATTGATTTCTTTCTTGAACTATATTCGTCCATCTTGATCCGGCATTCCTTTTCAGGTAATCGTTCCACCTCATTTGTGGTCTTCCTCAGCTCGTTTTGTTCTTCCTTAGTCTTCAGTGTATTAGTTGTTCATTCCATGTAGTCGGATCGTCTAGGTTGTTATTGGAAAATTTCCTTGCATCTTTTAATTTAGTAATGTTTCTTATGCATCCATTCCTTTTTTTATCCTTTAGGTATATTTATAACATTCTTCCCTCCATTGCTCTCTATATTTTTATCACTTTGTTCATGCTCGATTTTATCAACGTCCACGTTTGTGTTCCATATGTAACTATGGACAGTAAATATTGCTTAAAAGGCTTGTTAAAATTGCTAACATCTTCTATTTATCAGAATTGAATTAAGTTTTCCAAATACTATCCAGGGAAGTCCAATTCTTCTGATCGCTTCTGCCGTTTGGTTGTGCTTATTAAGTTTAAATACTTGACCCAGATATATGCGGGTAGCACCAAAATTTCCTGGCCTGACCTAGACCAAAGTATCGAAGTGGAACAAAATGTTGATAACGCACCAGTTCAATTATTATTATCCTTGGAAAAAACAAAAATGATTTAATAGTAATTAGTTTTCTTATAAATGGCACTCGCTTATCACGATTGAATATCGAGCTGTTATCAAATTCCTTACTCGAGATAGTCTTTCGCCTCAAAATAACAAATTTTGACTAGATACGTTGTACAAAAAAATTCGCCGTTTTATTCTGTGGCAAAAGATTAGTCAAAATGGTTTTGATTTGGACATGAATCCTTGAAAGAATAGAGAGAATAGTGGAAGTCATGACGGCTGACAACATTGGCCTTGTTGAAGATCTTGTATTAGATAATCGATGCTTAAAGGTGAAAGAAGTAGCACAAAGGTGAAACTTTCAGATATAATCGTTCGCCAAATTCTCCACGATTATTTAGGCATGAATAAATTTAGTTCAAGGTAGGTTCCCAAACATCTCTTAGTTGTTCAGCGCCAGCGTCGTGTTGAATGTACTCGATCATTTTTAGAACTCTCCGGAGAAAACCTTGTTGACGTGTTGAAGACAATTGTCACATGAGATGAAGCTATGGTTCTCTATTATAATCTTATGTCCAAAAGAGTGTCGGTGAAATGGAAGTGAAAAAGAGGAGCACCGCCAAGAAACTTCTGGGTTTATTAGTCAACAAAAAAAGGTGATGGCTATGATATTTTGGGATTATGAAGGAATTCTTCTAACAGACTTTAAAGAACTTACGGGGAATATTGTGCAGAATTGCGGCACAAATTACAACAAAATATTCGAGAGAAACTGACCAGAAGCATGTCTTTGCTCTACAACAATGCAGCTGAAATTATGCAAGCCGAATTCGTGACTTTGGGTTTGAAATCGAGATATGGCCCCCAGGAACTATTACCAGTTTGGAAATTTGAAGAAAGACCTTCAAGGATGCCATTTCAGTGACGGCGAAGAAACTGAAGCTTAGGTACATTTTGAAGAAAAGACGAAGGACCATTTTCTTAGGGATATTAGATTGATACTTAAATTATGTAATAAGTAGATTGATCTTCGTGGGATTATATAATATTGAAAAATAAAATGTGATTGTGAATCTGCGCCGTTTATTTCATAGTCAGGTCGGAAAATTTTGCCGCTCTCCTTGTACATATATACGCCTGTACAAATTAAATGATTTTATTTTTGATGGTTATTGTAACATATTTGTCCGTGTTGGTCGTTCCCTGAGTTCTCTGGTAATTCAGTTCTTGATATGTTTCTTCCTTTTGCCTATTTTATCTATATATGTCGATATCTAAACAATATCATAAGTAGTTCAGATATTGTCCATTGATTTTGATTCCTCTTTTTTCCAACTCAAGTTCTTAAACATTTCTTCTAATGCTTCAGTAACAAGTTTTGGCGAGATGGCGCCCCCCTGCCTTATTCATCTCTTAATTGTACCCGTGTAGCTTTATAGCAGTTTTTGCGTTTGTATATATATTACTAGTTAAATCTGCATATAATTGATCTATTTTGCTATTGAATAATGAACTTTTTACCGCTTAATATTCGACAATGTCAAAAGCATCTCGAAATCTATAAAGACTAGAAAGCGGGGTATGCTATATTTATTTGATTTTTCTATTAGCATCCTCATCGTTAGCAGATGCTCGCTGGAACTGAAACGTTTCCTAAATTTTGCCTGGTTCCGTTAAATTTTGATGTTAATCGGTGTGTGATTATTCTTGTTAAATGTTTGTCAGTTATATAGAGGAGTGTTATGGGGCGGTAGTTATTTAGGTTCTCTCCACTTTTTTACTTATCGCATAAATACACTTTATAAACAAATGAAAATGTCAGCTGTCATATGCCATTTTAAAGAGGGTCTTAAAACGATTTAGTCTCTGGTGTGAAGTATTTATTTTTGTGTCAGGTGTACTGATAATAAGCTTTCGTAGTATTTAAAGAAAAATATGCAATTCGTGTCTTAATAAGACATTATTGGAGAAGACGTTTTAATCCAACAATTGCGGTGAGAGAAATCTGCGCAATCGAAGATGAGAGCACGACAAATCGACGAACTGTGACAAACTGGTTCTAGCGTGTCTAGGTCAACTAAGCATCTTGAATGAAGAGATTATGCGCGATGGACTGGAAGACTAGCCCCATGCTAGCAGTCGACAATTATCTAGGACATTAAAAGACACCATCGTTCGACATTTACATCTTTCTAGATTTTGTAGTAAACGTCTTCGAACTGATCCACACGAGTTAACTGAAAATAAAATCCAAGGACAAGTACAGATCTAGAGAAAATTTCTTGAAAACCTCATTGATGTTTTTGGCGCCGAATTGTGACTTCAGATTAGAAATGGATCTTGTTTCTTTATCCTAACAGGAGACTACATGCATCCTTGTTGGGCAACAGCCCGATCGAGTGATTCGACACGATTGCCTTGGAAAAACGGCTATGTTAAGTGTATGGTGGGATAGTGCATTTTGAGCTCCCGAACTGCACTTAATACTGAAATATCCGGCATTGGTGAAGGTAAGTGCTACTCCAATAGGACATCGCACCAGCACATAGGTCACGTTTAATCTAGCAGAAAATCTAGGAGTTGAATGGAGTGGAACTTTTACCACATCCACCTTATAACTCCGACATTCTTACGTCCAATTATGGCCTATTTCGTGCAATGGAACATGATTTTCGTGAACGGTGATACCGTAATGTTGAAAAAGTCGAAGCGGCATGTCGAGACTTCTTTGGATTGAAATCAGAAGACTGGTATCGCGCCCAACATCGAAAATTGGCTGAACAATGGTGTAAACTAATACAAAAACTTGTTTAAGAAAATCGCCTTCGAATTATGTGTATTCTGCTAGCCTCGACGCCTTCCTGTAATGTCCCTCCGGTTCTTTTTTCTAATATTGCAAAATTTTGCGAAAAAGCCGTTTTGTAAGGTATTTTGCTAAATATGAAGGATTTGCACAAAATACAAACACAGAATGCAAAATTTGTACTAATCGTTGGATTTTAAATGATATTTGGTATCAAAAAATAAATAAAAGTGTTCGTTTGTACTACAAATCTCTTTCTTATTATTGTGCAGGAAAATTATTACAAAAATTATTATTATTCAAAGAAAACTTCAGGAAAGTTGTCGTTTTTATTGCAATTTTCTTCGATCTCAGTGACATTATTGTCTATAAGTCTTTGAATTCCAAATCCTCAAGCATATATTTTTGTTATTTATACATATCGAATTCATTGATAAGCATGATCTATATGCTTCAGTGCTTAAGAATCCTGCCTTTTTGAATGAGAAACATTATTGCAATCCTTTTTGCATATATGACTGCATCTAAATGCTAAGCAGTGATGTTGGCTAATATGCAGTCTAGGACGAGGGTGAAAAAATTTAGCAAAATTACCTGTTTCTTGAGATTTGGCCAGTTTTGCAGAATTGGTTATAAAAAATTTTTTACTTGTCGTCAAAAAAAGGTAGCAAACATTTTCAAATTAAATTTGCACTTGCTTTATAAACCCTAATAAGAAAGTTTTGAAAATTATAATTATAAACAAGGTTATTCAAAATGTTCTATTTCCGTGGCGTTCTCACTATAAAAATCCTGGATTTCTCGAGCGTTTGTTGTATGAAACTTTCATCGCGATCATTTTTAGAAAATTATTTAGTTACGCAAATATCAGTTAAAATTTTCGCGACTTGGATTGACATTTTTTGCAACTGAAGAAAACAAAACCGTGGAGCGGGGGCATTTCAGCATACAATACAAGGTACATTTATAAGCAAGATTTTCACAGGATTCGCTGAAACAAGTTTTTGTTTTGGTTAAATCGCCCTACAACTCGACTATTTTATGAAATTGGATAAAAATTTTGATTTACCAATTTTTTACTTGGCCTAGGTATGGTGACCCATCAGAATCAACATTTTGTGTTCAGTCAAATAGCCATACCAACGTTAGGAAATTTAATATCAGTCATCCATTTTGATTTGCTTTATCATTAGCGCCACCTATTATTGAAAGTGAGAACTACTAGCTTAAACATTAAGCCTTTGTAAATTTTTGTTTGTTATCCCAGTTTCCCTAATATTTGAGTTTATAAAGAAAATTATTTGTTATATTTTGTTTTTTATTATGAGAAATTTTAATTAACAAGGCAGCTTTAATGAATCACACGCAAACATTCTAGAATAATAAACAATTTATGGGAACGTATGAATTTTTCTACCTTGAAAAACTGGTGTTGCGTAATAATTCGAAATAAAATAATCCTTTGTTCATATTACACATACTTTTGATTAAAAAATTAAAGCTAACATTTTTTATTTCAGGCAGAATTAATTGGTTACGCCAATGATACTAATAATACTGTATACTTCTGCGGTGGAAGCATTATATCCACGAGATACATTCTGACAGCAGCTCATTGCGTATCTAAGTAAGATGTTTAAATTTATTTTCTAATCAAACATCTCTAAACTGACTTTCAGTATAGCAAGGGTTACCATAATCTTGGGAGCTGAAAATATTAACAGATATGAAGAAACTCAAGTTAGGTATAATTCTTCAGAGATAATTATACACGCAGGTTGGAACAACGCAACTTTGGTTAATGATATAGCTGTCGTACGAACGTCTGTCCGTATCATTCTAAATCGTAAGTTCAAACGTTTTTCATATTTAGAAGTAATGAGAAAGTATTCAACAGTGGCGGCTTTTCAGGTGAAATAAGTGAAGTGCCTCATCAACAATTTTCTCTTCAATATTAGGCATAAGATTATCTTTTCCATTTAATTGATTTAATATACAAGAAATGTATGTCGTTATATAATTATTATTGTACGTATTTTTTTATACCATCCGTGTTGTTCTTCACAAATTTTTCCTATCACGGGCCGCCATTGGTATTCAATATCATGCGCTTAAAGGGAAGGGAAAATGTACTAATATCAGTAGGTGCAACTATTAAGCACCTATGATTGCGGATAGGTGTAATAATATGTTTTTGCGGCAGTTCTAAAAATACACCGGAAGGTTGTTTAAGACTCAGTGCAGCAAATACCCTGACCTGTGTGCGTCTAGCCTAGAGAGGTCGAAATAAATTGATGTGAACCTTAATTAACTTTGTTTTATAGGATATATACAATTGATCACATTACCTAGACGATATAACACTTCAAATCCATTCTTTGGGCAATTAGCTGTAGTCAGTGGCTGGGGTACAACAAGTGATAATTCAGACACTATCAGTTCACTTTTACGTTTCGCGATTGTTAGGGTTATAGATATTTCTGTTTGCAATAATACTTACGATGGTTTTGTTAGAAATACCGAGATTTGTACAGAAGTCGTTAACGGTTCGCCCTGTAGCGGCGATTCTGGTAGTCCACTTGTATGGGGATGGAATCGACAACAGGTATGTAATACATATTAATTCAAGGATGCAATTTTACTAAATGAATTTTGTTAGATTGGTATTGTTTCATACGGAATGGGAAGTTGCGAACAAGGAAGTCCTGAAGTGTATACATTCGTACCAAGATATCTCGACTGGATTCAAGATAATACTGATATTGTTATTAGAGATTAAACGTAATATATTTGGTATCACTGTGAGATATTTAGATTATATGTTGTGTTTATAGGAATATACTTCAAATAAAATATTTAAGGTTTTATGATGTCTTGAAAACAACCGATTTATTAAAGTTTCTGTACTTTTCAATTAATCGAAATATTCAAAAATGTATGAAAAAGTTTTAATATTGAAAACTTAAAGGATATAATAGTCCTAGTGAGGTACAATATCATAAATTACGTAAAAACCGTTGAAACACACAAAATAGTAGTTAAATTAATTTTTAGGAACATAAACCATGGTATTAGTTAATACGCAATTAGAATTAAAATATCAAATGTTAAAAGAATATTACTATATAGATTATTAACTTCACCTCATAGTTCACTCTAACGTAAGCGGCGAATATTAAAGTTGAAGTCTTCTCTCTTTCGACGGGTCACAAACTAAGAGGATTTAATCATTTAAACTTACATTCCGTGCAATATTCTTTAGAATGCAACGAATTGTTAAGACCCAACATAGTCATTTCCGCGGGGGGTTTTCTAGAGATCTCTTTTCTAAAGAGGCTCCCATTAGATCCACATGGACTGACGTTAAAATATGCACAGAGGAAACTTCAATTCCTCTCAGAGTGAACATTATTTCATCTACTTTTCTGTATGTGAAAGCCCACTCTTACTCTACATCCTGTGAGCGGCGCATACTGTAACTGATGTAGACTTATATTAATTGGGATTTCCAGCAGAAGTAGTGTATAAATCGACTCCAGAATAGGCAGATTACGAAAAGTAGTATTTAAGAATACCCTTATTAGGCTTAAAAAGTAGCCGTGAAGTAATTTTGGTATTATCATCTGCAAAATTCTTCAGATCTCAGTTTACACAGGACAACTTCTTGTTCAACAAGTTGGAAGTATAGTTGTGGGCGATCTTTAGTAGCCTAAAGCGGGAGATAAATGAATAAAAGTATGGTCTCAGTTTGTGTGCAACTTCCGTGTATTATACCTAAGCTCCAAGAGAAATTGCTAAAAAGAAACATCACGAAATACTTTAGTTTTCGTTCTACGTCGATACTCACTATAACAATATTGATGAAATAATTTCATCACTGTAAACTTTCGCCGCCTTAAAAAATGTAATTTTATTTAAAGTACTGTTCTAACTGCTAAGTTAACTATTACGTATGAAAATGAAAGCTAAAATAAAATTTCCAATTTTCGATACTTTGGAGACCAAAATAGAATAGCCAGTTTCGTTAAACACAAAATAAATATTATTTCAACAAACTCAGTTGTTTTTATCGCAATAAAGTAACTTTCTGAGAATTTTTCCCAGGGCCATCTAACAAACAATCTGTGCCTTATAGATTTCCTCTTATCAGTACAATAAAGTAAAAGTTATCTAGTGTGTTACGTTAGAATTTTATTAAGAGACATTCAGAGCATTATTATTGCGTCTATTAATACAGTTAAGGACGGGAAATACACGCCATATTGAAGTTTACTCCCTATCTAAGGCAATGTAATTCAGGCTAACTGATGTCATGTTTTTTACTTCAAGTGCATTATCAGGCCATCTTTAGTACTTCATGACATTTGTAAAGGATCATGCTGTGCAATGAAATATAGAAATTATTTCAAAATAGCCTCTTTACTAATTAAAGTTCAATACATTTTGTACAGATGGCAGAACTCTATTTTTACACTATAAACTGCACTTTAAAGTCGAAAATTGATTGAACTTCTAGGATGTTATAAGAAATTACTTATAAGGGAATAAAAATTATTTTCCTAGTATCACGTTTTTAATTTTTAAAAATATGTCAATGTTTGAAGGAATTTTGAATGTACCTAATAGCAGTATTTGCGTTACTTTGAAAATTAATGTTTCCTTGTTTTTATCATAATGAAATATAAGTAAATAATATGTATGTATATATGTACAATGAAAATATAATAGTTACTTAAAATAAACCGCTTCTTAATCAAGCTCAGGCCAAATACTTGTAATATTAAAAATTACAATTAAAAAATTTGAAACAGCCTAAGGCTACGAGTATCAAATATCAAAACACTTACGTATGTGGTATGTATAAAATTCCATCAAAATCGTGAACACATTTATTTTACATATACCTGTTATATACGGAGTTGGCCTAAAATTTGGAATAAAATTAATATTACCCTAATGTTTGATTTTCTGGGAAGGTCTAAAGACACGTCAATGGTTTCTTCACTTTTACGTCGTTTTATTAAGTTTATAGACATGTGCTATCAACCTCATGCCTCTAGACGCCACAACCTTTTTTCAAATGGCAACATGCGCCTTGTGTGTTTTCAAAATACCGTGTCATTTAGTAAAAGATGTTATTAAATAAAACAGCGTAAATATTCAAATCGTGGACAGTTCTTGAATAACAAAGAATCAGACACAATACAACTATAAAATTGATTGTACTTCAAAATAGCGCAGCAGATAGGGATAGCCGATTCTGTGACCGCATTGGTCCTCCAATAATTGCTTTTTAATTGCTTCTTAATGAGCTTCCGCATTCCAAAGAGTTTTTAACGACTCGCCTACGGTAAAACATATATACATAGTGCGACAAAATTGATGTACAGGGTGAGTCAAAGTAAATATACAGAGAGAGTCAAAATAAATATACAGAGTGCGGCAAAATAAATGGCGGATAGAATCAAAATGGCGTATTTAACGCGGCGGCCATCTTGGAAATCTAGGGGAAATCGGCGGACTTTTAGCGCGGAATCTAGGGAGTTTCTCCGGATTATGACGGGTATATTTGAATTTTGACGGCCATATTGGATTTTAACGGTCGACATCTTTGATTTTATGGCGGGAATATTTGAATTTGGAGGAAATCTTTGATTTCTAGGGCTTTTTGTAGTACCTGATGATGGATTACAAATTCGCGGACGCAACGTGGTGTATGCGGATATTAATATATGACCATCCGGTTTATTTATGTTTGAATTGTTGTCGATTTCCTGAAATTTCCGTGTAGTAAACAAGTATGGCCTAAGGCTACGTGCATACGTGACAACCTCGAAGATGAGGTTTTTTTTGTAACAGTATTCTAGGACAATGGGAAAACCGGTTCTTCCACCTTGTACTTTCAATTTCTCGGAATTTCCGTGTACTAAACAAGTATGGTCTGAAGCCCAGTATTTATTTCAAGAGGCCCCTTTGGGTTCAATTTTAAGCAAAGGAAATACCGGTTTTAAACAAGTATACTTTTTATGAGACTCCTTTTGGGTTAAACTTTAAACAAAGGTGTTTATACCTTTCACTGGCAAAATTATGAATCTTCCGGAAATTATGTAATATCATTTCAAACTTATTAATCTTCGAGATTATGTAATATTTATATATTAATTATTGGGCATTTGAGATTAGTAAAGATATACAGCCTTATTAATAAACAAGCTAGTAGCATACTAAATTTAGTATGGTGTTAATGTACATAACTACAATGTAAATTAGATATGTGACTATGCATATTTAGTAGCGATTAAATTTAGTACGCTACTAGTGTGTTTATTAATACGGCTGTTAATATTGATCAAATAATTTAATAGCGGTTTTACATTTATGTGTCTCTTAGAGCTGTCGTAATCTCGCAATTGCTCTTAATGAATTTAGTTAAAGTAATTTCCCCAGTTTAACATTAGTAAGGCGAGATATAAATTGTTAATAGAGCAAATTCGTAAATAATTCAGATTATTAATCGTAATTTTTAAATGTTAAGTATATTTAACTTGACTAAATGTATTTATTTCATCCACGTGCCATTTAGACAGCACCGTTATACTTAGTTGCAATATACACGTGCGGCATATCAATTTATATATAGTGTTTGATGAAAAAGGCGATTTTTCGGTTAATTTTTCGATTTTTTAGGTATAGTGCCGTTTTGCCAACACAGTTATACTTAGTTGTAATATGCATGTGTGGCATATCAATT
>JAHWXV010569449.1:0-10818 GCA_024586415.1 Phrixothrix hirtus | reverse complement strand
TTAGCCTGCTTTAAGCACTCTAATTTGTTCAAAGTAAACGTGCCGGCCCGCCTCGACACTCAATGAAGAGCACCGCGGCGGGATTCGAAGTTGGGCCGCCATCGCGGTTTTATGAGGTAAATATCACCGTCAAAGTTTAACCAGCATTCGATGATTTTGGCAGTATCACAAAGAAGCTTTAAAGTTTAATTTGGTACCTTGAGTAAATTTAACATTGATTTTCATAAATAATTTCTTTCAAGACTAATTTCATAAAGATTCTTACTATTTAGGATGTTTTACTGAATGGAAATTTAGGGAGTTGTTAATTAAACCGTGTGAAATTGATTTAATGAATCATATACTTTATTTCGTTGAAGACTTGTGGAGCCCATGATGCATTCAATAGATGCCGACCCCTTTGGTATTAAATTGTAAGCACCTTTCTTGACTTTTGGTAAAAATTTATAGGTATTATAGTTATCTGGAATCTTTATTTTTTCAAAATCGAATATGCGTCGATTGTCGACGTAGTATGTCGTCATAGTGTAATTTTTTCAGACGCGTTCCTTTAGACCATTTTATTTAATTACGTAGGCATGTATTTTACATTTTGGCTTATTAAGGGTTCAAACAAACTTTAAAATTGTATAGCGTAGTCTAGTATTCAGAATAAGCAAGATAAAATCTTTCATACCTTATCTTAATGACCATTTTCCAGGCGCTGCCTATTATCGATTTTCCATTTTATATTATTACAGATTTATTAATATTTGGTAAGTCTTGTTTAAATTCTTACTTACTTTTTGGTGCAACTTTACAAGATGCGTATCTTTTCTTACAGAATCCCCAAAACTTTTCGATTCCATGCGCTTGCGGTACATTTGGAACCTTGCTTTTTTTGTCGATAAAGCTGATGTTTTCACTTTTCAGATAGTTAGTAACGTTGATTACCTAGTGTAAAGTGGCCATTTATGGCCAAAACAAAAATTCACTTGTATTGTAAATCCTTTTAATAAAGCTTATTATCACGTCTTAATATATTCACGAAAATAAATATCTTTTATCAAACTCAGTTTGATTCTTATAAAACAGAATAACGCGTTTTCCACACTTTCACATTTTACACGCTTCGTTTCTACAGAAAAAAATTCCAGAAACTAATTATGTTGTTTTCGTAGCCCGCTATCTGGAGAATTACTGAGATTAACTTTGTATTATTTATGCAACGCCTTCGTATACTACGAAGGCAATCCAGAAACTAACAGACGTTTTGAAATAAAAATTAACAAGGAAGAACAACAAAGTTTTATTATACACATTTGTAAGCTTACATTTTAGGCTATTTTTCAATATAATCGACATTCAAATTTAGGCACTTATCATGACGTGGCACAAGTTTTTCGATTCCATGTTTGTAGAAACCTGCCGCCTGAGATCGTAACCATTCGTTGACGCCGGCGTGAAGTTTGGCGTCACTGTCAAAGCGCTGCGTTGCGAGCCAGGTCTTCATCACAGGAAAGAGATGGTAGTCGCTTGGCGCTAGATCTGGACTGTATGGAGGGTGTTCAAAGTCTCCCATCCAAAATCATCCAAGAGCTCACGGGTACGATTGGCTGAATGTTGACGTGCATTGTCGTGAAAAAATAAAATTTTTCAGCTGAGTTTTCCGAGACGCTTGTTTTGTATTTCCCGTCATAGTTTCTGTAGTGTTTCACAATACCTCTCTGCATTGATTGTTGAGCCTCGTTCAAGAAAATCAACGAAAATTACACCCTTGTTGTCCTAGAAAACAGTTGCCATGATTTTTCTGGCTGACAAAGTTTGGAGACATTTTCTCGGTTTTTTGGGCGAATGCGTATGTCCCCATTCCACAGACTACTTTTTTGTTTCACAATTTACATGCTTCACCCATGTTTCGTCACCAGTAACGATACGATTGGGAAGGTCATTGCCATGTTTGTTGTAGTTTTCAAGGAAAGTCAGCGATGCAGCAAGCCTTTGTTGTTTGTGGTCTTCCGTAAGGATTTTTGGAAATCTGGCACAAAACTTGTGGCAGCCAAGCTTTTCAACAACAATTTCGTGAACTAAACTTCGTGAAATTTGGGGGAAATGTTCAGAAAGGTCCGTAATAGTGAAACGGCGATTTTCACGGATTTTATGATCGATTTTCATCAACAAGTCTTTAGTCACAAGGCTAGGCCGACCACTGCGATCCTCGTCGTGAACATTGGTGCGGCCATTTTTAAACTCAATACACCACTGCCCCACTTTGATTTCACTCATTATTCCATTCCCGTAAACTGCACAAAGTTGGCGATGAATTTCAATTGATTTGATGTTTTTTGCGTATAAAAACCTAATCACTGAACACACTTCACAAGTGGCGGGATTTTTTATTGCAGCGCACATTTTAAAACGTTGTAGTAAGAAAAGTACGAGAGACAAAGACCGTTCGCTACCACAGTTTGATGCGTACTTAGCGTAGGAATACATTGACAACAAAATGGCGGCGCTAACTCCGCCCGAAAATTTTTTATTTCAAAACATCTGTTAGTGTCTGGATTGGCCTCGTATTTACTAAAATAAGAACGATGCTTTACTTTCCGGACTATCCCTTAGATTATTAATTTATGATTTTCCCTGGATCTGTCTTGAATAGCTACTTTTAAGTTTTCTTTGGCAATATTTAAAGTTTTTTAAACAGAAACGTTAATAAATAAACTGGCAACAACAAAACTCGCAAAAATACCATTATAATTATTCTCAATTTCATTTATTATTTCTAGAAAGTGTTTCTTATTTTTCTGGAAGAAATGGTGTAACTTGATATATGTTTTATGATGTAATGTAAACCTTTTTGATGAAGGTATTTCACAAGATCATCTGATAGAAAGAATAATTGTTCTTAGTATACTTTGGGCGATCCATAAAATATGGGGGTACGAGAATTCTACGTTTTTTATCACTAAATACTTGGTTATATATTTTTGTGATAATTTGTAAATATATTTTTTCAATCATTATGGTAGTACGTCTTTATTTAATTGTTTGTAAGTGCCTTTTGTAAGTAATTGCGTTATATTCCCTTAAATTAAGTCTCACAGTTTTGTTATATTTGTCTGCATGAAGCGTTCTAATGCCCGTTGTTTTTAATTTTAGTAATTGATAAACCATCTTTTACACTAATACTGCCTTTAGTTTTACCTACGTTATTCAAAGAAATTTATTTTCGGCGCGAAATTCATAAGCAATATCGGAATTCATTTTACGGTTGACAAGACGTTCTTGGCATTTGACTTCAACCAAAAGCGGTGTTTGCAGTCTTTTGGCCAAGAGTGTCTTGATAAAGCGTCAGCGTTTCGATGATTTCTTCCAGCACGATGATCAACTTCAAAGTTGCATCCTTGTAGCCGTTCAATTCAACTCTATATTATCCTTCTGGATTGTTAAACTGTAGTAGCTACTTCAACACTGCGTATTAGTACGTAATAAGAATTTCGAAGTTAAAGATATTTGTCAAAGCGTTTAATAATTTTTATCATTGCTAGCAATTATTTGGACTAAATACAATAATTCCTTTGAGATTTGGTCAACACTTTCTTATAGTATATACAAATACTATTTTTTGTCCATCTTGGATTTGCGACAGCATTATACCGATGCCGACGTGGCTAGCATCGATATCTAAGTGAAACCTTCCCTCCATTCTAGGGCAACTGAGTGTGGGCGCAGTTACCAAAGTTCATGTAAGTGTTTTACATCGATTTTAGCAATTACTGTTCCATAAATACGGTTGGTTTTTTCAGTAAGTTTTGTAAGGGATTTTACGATGTCAGCAAATCCAACTACAAATCGACAAGCAGTTTTGCAATTCATATTTGTTTTTCGGTTGGGGCCATTCGCGTACGGAATTAATTTTGTCTAAGTCCGCTGCCAGACCATTCTTAGAAATCATATTATCCACGCGTTTTGAAACAAGTTGCACTTTTTCGGACCAAGTTGCGGATGTGGACCTCACAGTCTTTGAAAAGCCTCTTCAAGGTTTTTCGGGTATTCGTAGAAGAACTTTCTAAGATCTATAACATCGTTCATGTATACCAGACATGTTTGCCAAGATAACCCTTCCAGTACCAATTTCATTAGTCTTTCAAATGTCGCTGGTACAATGCACAATCCAAAAGGCATTATTGTGATTTTCCAGATACCATTTCCCAACTAGAATGCGGTTATTGCCTAGTTTTCGGTCTCCATACCGATCTTCCAATATTCACTTTGCTCCTCCTAAGTCGAAATCTATTTGGAGTTGGAAAGTAATTCCAAAGTGACATCAATACGGGGTAGAGGGTTGTTCATCTTCTTGCTCACATTATGCAAGTGACGCTAGTCCACACTGAATCTAGTTATACCATCTTTTTTCTTAACAAGGACTGCTGGGCGATTCTTTATTCTATTCATGAGGCATATCCCTGAATATCTTCTCAATTTCTTCTTTTTCAGATAAACGCTGTCTCCCTCGTCGTTGCCGTGTTGGTTGGGGATATCCAGTATTTATTTTTCACGTTACCACGTTTGTTCTGCCCTTTAAATCGCCATCAGTGGCAAATATATCGGCATATCTTTGGATCAATTGGCTAGTTTTATTCCTTTGCTCATGAGATAAACCTCCAAGGATACGGATGCGGCACGCAGCTTAGATAAGTTATTTACAGGCAGAACTTTCCTACCGGTTTTCGTGCAACTTATCACAGATTTAAGTTTGCGCATTCATAATCGGCGCCTTTCTTTAGAGTCATTTGGGATCTATTGATATTTATTAAACGAACAGATGTCATTTCTTAGGTCTCGATAAGCACTCTTCCAGTTAGGATACTACAGCCAATATTTTCGTTGCTTTCAAGGAGTCCTAACACATCCATTTGGTTGGCCCATTATTATTGTTTCGCTTCTTGGCGATAGGTTTGCCTCCTCTAGGATTATTTTTATTGCGCGGTCTTCTCGTTGATTAATGCGTATCTTTTCGTTATCAACTGCTTCGATGTGCTTCTTCAAGTTTAAGGCGAATCCAAACTCAATTATTATATTCATACTCGAAATGGCAACTTATTCAATATCAGCTACTATCACACGAGGTGTATACCTCCCGAAACTTATCTCAATATCTATTGCCTGTAGCAGTACGTAATTGCAGCTGTGAATGCAATAATATTCTACCTAGTGATCTTCGGTGTCTCTATTGTCTTCGTTGCTCCTAGAGCAGTATTTGGCAATTCTTCCCTGCAATTGTTCCATTACTCAAGCAGCACTTTTAGTTATTGATACGTGTTAACAACTCCGAAGTTAACTTGAAGGTGTTTGGCTACTATTCATTTCAACCATCTTAAGTTGTTTCTATAAATTGTAGGTCACTAAAATGGGGAATAGCACATACTTATATGTATTATTATATAATTTCGTTGTACAGCTCCACATTCGGATGGCAAATATATACTAGCTTCTAATTATTATTAAAGGCTATCAACGTTCCACAATATTAAAATAATGTTAGTATTTTTTAGTGTATTTAACTAAGTGTGTTTATCGTTGTATGTTTGTAAGCTTGGTTGCCTAAATCGAACTTATGTTTACTTTACTCTATACAAGTTGCCCACCTATTATAGCTATGATGCAACCCACCTTACACTTTGCTATGGGATGAATAACGTTACCTCATACCAAAATTAAGATCAACATAAAAATCAAAACTTAAATCAATAACACAAATAAAATTATTAATTAAATATCTCTGAAAGAAAATTAATTAATTTTATCAATGCAATAATTAAAATTCAAATTTTAAACAAAAACAACCTTTTATTTAGTTTTAATTTCAAATGTCAGTACAAAAATCAAATTTCAAAAATGAAAATTAATTCATATAGTCTTTGTTAGGTTCTTTAGTAGTCAGTCAAACTGATAATAAACACAGAATTAGCTTTCTCTGAAAACTGTTTAAAATTAAATGTTAAAATCAATAAAACATCAAATATTTTGTCAAACCTTAAAATTAAAAGTTTTTGTAATCTATTAATTAACGGATTTTAATTTAAGACTAACTTATTCAAAAGATTTTAATTTAAATTATTACATGATTGTTTATCGTTATATTGTACTTTGTCACCTTCCGATGCTTGTTTGGCCGTTTCAAATTCCACTTCTTGAGCCAATGGGTTAGCAAATTCACGCGGATGTGCTCATTTAAGTGGTTGTTATGTTTCGTAATCCCCAAGGATTTCTAAAAATGTTTACATCACAATTTAATAAAATTTTTTGGAGCCGTTGGGTATGCTAACCTCACTAGCTGTTATTTCAATTTCAAATTTTTGGGATTCTTTCCAATTTTCTGCATTCAATTCCTTAACAGGGCACAAAATATCACGTTTCTAGTCTTGAAACAAATTAATCGGAATTACACCCTAGATCGCCTGGTTTGGTGTTCACAATTGCTAATGTGTAGCCATGTATCATATTCGACACCAATTGGCGGACCAAATGAATTATTAGGTACTTACTTACTCAGTGTTGCGACATAGAGCTGCTATTAAGGCAGTTACCTTTTGTTCAACGGTTTATCCATTCAATGTTGCATCTGACCTGAACAACTTACGGCAATTGACCAAGGCTGCTTTCCGCCATACGTTGATGCTTTCACGTATCTTCTAGACATGCCATTATTAGCAGCAGGCGAGTGAGGATGTGCTGTTCATTGATATCTGTAGATTGCTCGTGAAGAATCCAGAACAGCGGATTCTTTATTTATGAGGAGGGAGATGATCATTTGGTGTAGTTTATCATACTTCTTGATTACCTCCTGATACTCTATTGGTATCTCATTGGTAACGTTTTGTATTTGTTTTTTTAGTTTGCTAGATCTTCTGGGCAAATTAATTTGGCATAATTTAAATTCTTCTATTAATGCATTTCAACTCGATTTAATTTCATCCTGTAGTTTAGCTTGACTGGTTTTAATTTCCTCTTGCAATTTATTTGGGTTTGTATATACGGACACCATTTCCACTTTCAACTTGTTTGTAATCTCTGCTAGTAGTTTATATTAATTTGACCTAGATTCTTCATTTAATGGATTTTGCCTTGATCTAGGACCTTCATGTAATATATTTTGATCGGATTTCATATCCTCTTCATCTTTTGCAACATATTCATCAGCAATTCCATATTTTTATCGGTACTTCTTATCAGCGGTATATATAAAACAATTAACACTAGCATAGCCCGTGTGATCGCAACTTCAACAATAAATCTGAACGTCTGTCAACAATGTAACGAAACTAGTGAACTGTTTCAAAAGCCTTTATTTATCTTCTCTAACTTATGATTATCTATTTACATGCATTCAACTTAGTATTTATTTCAAAGTACGGAGATTCTGGAACATTCAAGAATACTAAGGAATGCATGCACTTGGAAAGATGATGTAATAAATTCCAGTGATCCGATTCATAGCCGTGACCCTGCATTTCTTTAGGTAATCGTTGCACTAATGATGCTTTTATGATTACATCATTTGTATTAACACCATGAATCCTTGCAAAATATTCCATAAAATGTTATCGCTAATTTTGTTAGGCTATGTTATTATTATATTTGGCGGTGGAATTGAGCATTCAACATTCCTGACAAATATAATTAGCTAAAGAATTAAAGTATAAAATAATAAATTAGTCAATAAAATTAATAATTTATAAATAGGCCAAAATACAAATAAAATAATAAAAATGGCAACCAGAAAGGAACACTTAGATATGATCCCAATATTTTCTGGCCATACGGAATTACTCCCTAGATTTTTAGAAATCAATGAAGAGCTAGTTAGTAAATTCTAGGTAATTTCAGACCAGAGTGATTTTCAGAACGTATATTTAATGTCCACAATTTTATCAGAGACTGAGGGACAAGCAGTTTTAAATATATCCAGTTGTTTTATTGATAATTGGAATACACTGTTAAATACAGAACCCTAGGCAAGCATATATTGAAACTGTTTTTGATTTTCGCTTGGCAAATCTGCCCATTTCGTATATAAACACTAAAGTTTAAATTAATAAAGCTAAACCATTAGTTACTTATTTCAAAAATTTAAGTTCGAGAGGGACATGTGGGATAAGCTTTGAATATATTAGCGAATGAATATGAAAACCCAAATAATTTTAAGAAATATAATAAAATATTACGTCTCACTATAAGCAAAATTTTAACAAACCAGTAGGGAATAAGTTGCAATTTAAAAGTTTCAATAAACCTAATGATAGAAATCATACGCATAGAACAAACGCGAATAATCCATTTATAATTAAAATTTGGCAACCTAATTACCAAATAGATAAACAACAATTTCAAAATAAGTCTCATATGTCACAACAAAAATTATTATGAGTACCAACGCCAATGAGTACTTGCACTAACAATACGCATACGGGACTATCCCGAATATTTACGAATTTCGCGATAACCAATAATAATAAAAATGAAAATTATGATTTAAATGACGAATTTAATGAAAGCGTATTTGTAAATGAAGGAAATAATTCGAACGGCGAAACTGGAAATTTTCTAGAAGACGTCTCGAATGAAATAAACTCCCAAATGTTCAACTAACGAATCTAACAAACCGTTCGAATAATATCCCGTATATTACATTACCGGAGAACAATGTTATGGTTTTAATAGATACAGGCAGCACAAATATTTCATAATGCATAAAATAGCCTTCAAACATTTAAGAAAACAATAAAAATGATCTATTTATAATTTTTACGGTGCACAGAAAAATGTAAATTAATAGGTGAGAATTTACGATTAAAATTATGATTGATACAAGTAATGGATTGATAATTAGCTCTAGTGTTAAAATAAAATTATTTAATACCCAAGAAAATTGACATATAGTTCAATGTGAATTAAATATGTTGACAGAGCCTAACAAAGAAAATAATTAAAATTCCTGTAAATGTTCGAAATGGAGACAGAATACCCTGTAGTGAGTCTCAAGATATAATAATAGTGGAATATATCACAACCACGAAAAACAATTACGCATTCTCCTCAATTATAAATTCCCCGAACTAATTAAAATCGATTAAAATATCAAAACCTTTAAACGTCGAAAAAATAGACGAAAATAGTTTAAAAAATAGTCCTATCGTTGAGACAAAGAATAATAAGAAATTCAAATTCTCATTGGTCGTCCTTTATTTGGATAATGCCTAAGGAAAGAAGAAAATTGCGTATAGTAATTTATTATAGAAGGTTAAATGAAACTAACATGGATCATAAATACCCCAAATATTAGTGATCTACTTGACCAATTGGGAAGATGTTAGTACTTCTCAACTCTGGGCCTAGCTTCGGGTTTGATTACGATATATCAATCAAGCTACAACAAGAATAAAATAACGTGTCTATGCTTGTCCTTTGCTAACGGGTCTGGAGCTGAAGAAGAAGCTCTACATCTCTTAATATATTTCGTTATAGATTGACTTGAATCATGTATTTGTTTTTTATATCTATAATGCTACTGGACATCTGCCTCGTGATTGGCATTCACCTAGCGTTTAGAATTTTGAAAACTGATTTAAATTGAAAAAAGTATTTTTATATACTCCTACTAATACTAATTACATTCAAACATGTCCTACTGCTATTATATATAATAAAGCAATACAAAATAGGGAATTTCATGCACAGAAGTTCGGCATGCAAACACACTCTTTTGCTACATTACAACCTTTGCAACTCTAAATTTCTATGGAAGCTTTATGACATATAGAAATTAGTTACAGAGACTTTTTGACTGGGCCGCTGGAGTTACAGTTCCTCAAAGATTGAATATTTTCCAATATTTCTGACCGGATGGAAAAAATGAGAAGTACTTACAAAATTTGAAATTGTATTTATTTTGAAGGTTTAATTAAGTTCAAGAGTATTAACAACCAAAATATGAAGTTTATTTTCCTTTTGCGCCATGTGTAAAAAAATGTTAAACTTGACAAACATTAGAATGTGAATATTTATTTTTAAAGTCAATTAAAGACTTGATGGTAAGGCAACAAGTAGTAGATTATTAGAAAGCCCAAGTTCTGCTGAATAAAAGTTGTTGTTCGTTTTAATTCGTACAGCTGTTTGAAGAACTATGAGAATGTTTGTACACGATTGAAACCGCGGATTTACCTGTCATCGCCATGTTTGAAAACCTTAAGTGCAGGGGAGCAAGAGAATAACAATTTAAAAAATAGGTTTTGAACTACCAAAAGTGGTGGAAATGAGCCAACAAAATTAAACATTCTTTTAAAATCATGAAGCACGCCATTGGGCTTCTTACATGGAATGACCGATGACGTAGTTAATTATCATAAAAGCTTAACTATCTCGGCAAGCCCAAACGATTTGGTATAATAGAGCGCAAACGTCTTATTATTTTTTTAAATAGGGAAACTAGGTTCAAATAACTTGAGAGCATAATCTCAAATATACAACTGTTCCAAAAAATGTAAATAAATGCATTAAACATAAGTTCGAGCGTTGTAATGATGTATGTAAATTATTTCTGCAAGCAATATCAATAAACCACAGCACAGAAATATCTAGAGGAACTTTATTGAGGTCAAAAAGGATTACGCCCAACTAAATCTAATAATAAGTAATGTAAAACATCAAGATATAAGCTTATTGTATAGGTATATCATGTTGTTGCTTCGCAGGTCTATTTGGGCAGCGTGCTAATTGCTCTAGTTACCTTTTTACTTAATTGTAACCCTTTGTTAGACTGCTTAGCAAACTACT
>JAHWXV010569304.1:0-11096 GCA_024586415.1 Phrixothrix hirtus | reverse complement strand
CTTCCTATAAATGAATAAACGTATTAAGTCATTACAGTTTTAGCAGAATAATTATTTATATTTGTAGAAATGAGATAATGTAGGCACTAATGAAGTATATAGTATTTCATGTTCGCCTCTTTCTAAATAAGTATGTATTTATGGCGTGATACATACGTGATTTGTTTGAACTAAGGAGCGTAAGTTAATTAAAAAGTTACTTTATGAAACATTATTTTAATTTTGATTAGTTTTTAATGTTTTCAATCTCTGAAAACAACCCACTTTAATTCATATTATTTTATATACAGAGTTGGTCAAAGCGAAAGGTGGAATTTTTTTGGAAATTATTTTGTATGGTGATAACAACTTCAGAAACTATGTCCTGTTGGTAAAATGTTGCCTTAGTTGTGGAATTTCGCCTTGGTATTTAAGTTAGCCTTAGTAGTTGACTTTGGCCTTTGTGTTTATTATCGCCTTTGTGGTGGATCTTTGTATTTGTGAAATACCTATTTGATTCTTTTGTTTAGAATAAGTTGTCATATGAATTTTGATCATATGTTTGAATGCTGATTCTCTTTTCAGTGCAATCTGTAAAGGGCCCTTAGTTATTTGAAGTAATAGTTAGAACATTGAGAATGATTCTGATTTATAATGAAAATAATTCTACTTGTAATAAATTGAATTCTTTTGCTAAATAATTTTTGCTTTGAATCAATTGAGTTTATCAAGTATTTAACCTGCAATACTCAGGTATTGATCGTTGAATTAAATACTATTTATATAAATTCTGGAAGATTGATGGTTGTACCCTGTAGAAACATAGCTGTCTCATTGCAGACCGGAGCAAAGAACCTTAAAGAACGGCAAAGTATTCTTCTTATGTATAAACATCATAATTTGGCATACCAATGTGGTTTTAAAACCACGAAATATTACAGTTGTCGAAATAACGTGAGGCTCGATAAATTTTGCAAACATTCATACCGTTATAGTTGTCAGATCAATGTGGGGCCTTTTAAAACCCAGTAACCTCAGATCATTACAAACACAAACTGTTAGTTTATTAACCAAACATTTTATGTTATATGTTTAATTAATGTAGCAACTTAATGTTCAATAAATAAAACTTTATTTCATTATGTAATTAAATTTGAATTATAGTGTGATTAAACTTATGAATGGTAGTGTATGCCTACCAAATCTTAATCTGACTGATGTATTTTATAAAGTATTCCTGGGTTATTTCAAATAGCTTCACATGAGAGCTGTATTCTGTATTTAAGATCTTCTTCATTGAGTACTGGAGTGCTGTACACTAATGATTTTAAGTGCCTTTTAAAGAAATTCAAGCTATTCTATGAGGAATTCTATGATAATGGGTGTTACAATTCAAACATTAAAAATCAAAATATATCAATCAATTACAAAAATACAGGATTTATTATTACTACAGTGGTTAAGAGTGCATTTGATTAACTAATTGTCATATAGGATAAATATAGACCTATTAAACGTCAATACCAAGCCCGACACACCATACTTTGCCATTTATGTCAAGCCCTGCTCACTTCTACAAAGCCCAGTTTCGGACTTTGTTAAAACAGCATGTATATTTTTGTATTTAGGCTAAGGAATGCATACAGATGCTAAATTTCAATTTTCGGTAGGGCTTCATAAATATGAGATATATCTTAAAACATACAAATTTAGTTCGTTATTCATTATTCACTTTAGGAGGCATGTAAGTTGTCTAGTGTATCATACAATATACAGCATGTATATATTGTCCAGATTCTAAGAAGCTTGTTTACACACCACATCACTTGAAAAGCCTGAGATTTGGCAATCTTGCAATAAATACTTGTATTTATAACTGATTCGCAACAGGCATAGTATCAGGTGTTTTAACTATTTATGTAATTCTTTTAAAGTTATATTTGGCATAAGTTATGCATATACTTAGCTTTGATATTAAATTCATGTTCAGTGCATACAGTTGGTTAAAAGTGAATATTATTATTTCATTTGGAGTTCGTTTGCAGATTATAGTCATTTGTAATAAGTACAGAATTTTAAAATGTAGCAATACTGGATGACTATGCTTTGAATAAAATATAAATCTAATCGCTTTTCTTGGGGCAGTTCCACATAGTTGTTTTTTAACAAGAACATGGAGAATTTTTAAATTTATATTCTTAACAATTTTACAGATTGTTCAAACATTTTCTGTCATTTGTAATAACGTTGAAGTAAATATTTCCAATCAAGTAGATTGAAATTTGAATTATGCATAATTATCCAAAGCATAAATATATTTTGCTGTAGAAAAGGGGTATGCGATACATATCTAATGAATTAATTATAGGGATGCAACTTCCAACTACTTTTATCTTTACAAAAATGCAAATAAGAGAAATTTCCGCAAATGCATGCCAATTGGTGGAGCGGCCAAGCAGCAAAAATGTGATTATTTAAGGTACTTCCCCTTCATAGATGTAGAACAAGATAAATTTGGTATCAAAAGATAAATTTTACTTAAGGTCACTTGAAAAGTGACATTGTGGTCGTAAAAAATTTGTACGCGGTCATTTTTTGGTTTTTGTGAAAATTTTGAGAAATTCACTTTAACTTCTTAATATGTATAAAACTCTAACAAAAAACGAATTTTATTCTACAAATTATATACAGCATAAAATAGGAATGTTTGACGATTCAGAATACGTATAAAAGTTATAAATTTGTTGACATATAACCTCTAAATAAAATTTTTAATGCGAACTTTACAGTTTCTTAAATACAATGTTGATGCTTTAATGGCGTGTAACTTTTTCCACATTAAAAATTAAAAAATTTTGTTTGGCTAAAAAACTTCCGTATTTATTTTTAATAAACATTGTTGCCTACAGTTAAGATTTATATTTTATCAATTTTTTAAAGAAACCAAAATGTAACAAAGAAACGCATTTTTACCATGTAGAGATGGATATGCAGGTTGAGCTCATACAAGCACATGAACGCATGTTAACCTGATACAAAATGAACCTTATAGTATTTAATAACACCTTGGATGTTACACAACAAGTTTTGATATTTTATTTATACTTAATATCCCAGGGATATTAGACATTTGGTTTGAAATAATTAGAGAAAAGCTGGAAATTGTTTTAAATGCTTTGTTTTACTACCAAATTGAATAATTTGAGTTTGCTTCAATTTCCGACGTCTGTGTTAGCCGTAATCTCTAAAAAACTGCCAAATGTTCGGACTTTTTTTCAATTTTTCATAAATAACTCGCAAAATACGCTTCCTACAAAAAAAAAATTGCATCATAAATTGTAGAGCATAAAATTCTGCATCGACTGAGTACCTTAACTAGAAAAATAAGTTGAAAAAAGTGCTGAAAAGCTGTTTCGGAAAACGTTATTTTTTCAAGTTGTGTTGAAATAATCAAGCTTTCTTTAGTTTACCTGTATAACTTGCAAAATACACTTCCTACGAAAACAATTACTTTAATATAATAATTGTAGAGCGTAAAATTCTGCGTCCATTGGGTACCTATATTTTAGAAATTGATTGAAAGTTAGTGCTACAGACTGGAGTCAGTGTCTAGCATAGAAAAGTCAGAGTCTGCAGCACTTGGGTACGTACAGAAGAACGATTATCTATTAGGTATGAAAAAAAAGATATAATTGACAAAAACTTAATAACACACGATCATTTTGAATTTCAGTTCCCAGTGGGCCATGAAATGTTTCCGTAGAGCATAGCTTATACACACGCTCGCCAACCAAAGTCAATACATAACCTGCAAATTATGTCAACAAATTTGGCGCAAAGAACTTTATTATTATTAAATTAAGATAGGACATTTATTTAATATATTTATAATAAATTTACAAAATGATGACCATTGCATCCAATGCATTTGTGAACTTTCCATCTTAAATTCTCGAAAACGTTCTGTAAAATATGACAAATTCAAATTGTCAGTTTGACACATAATTATTACTGAGAATGGATTAAGCTAAGACATGAATTTTTTTCATAGCCTAATGGGGACTGAAATTTCTGGTATAGCAGAGCAGTTATACACTATTACATATTATTGCAGGAGTATTGTATATTATTACATTATTATGCAAGTTCATAATGTTTAGCCCATTTAAGAGCTAGCAGACAATAGCCCTTGTCCTCAGAGTTATCTCCTAAAGATTCATCGGGCTCATCCACCTCGACGTATACTTCACCCTCATTATTGATGATGTTCTGAAGCATCTTATCATAGTCGGTAATGGTTGCACATGTCATGCCGCCCTTCTGACAACTACAAGCACCCCGGCAACCTTTGGCACATGTGCAGAAAAGTGAGTTGAGAAGTTCCTGTGGTGCTGTCTTTTCAGTCATTGTTAATAGCAAAAGGCTGAATTTTTCAACTCCAATAAAATGGCAAAGGGATGTAGCCCATCCACTGTTGAATTTTTAAATATGCTCGAAACAAATGCTGACAAGCAGCTTCCTTAGTAAGTGGTAGAGTAGCAAGATTCAATTTTTTTTTAATCAGGGTCCTCCCAAACAGTTCAAATTGCAGCCTGTTTAATGGTTGGTCACAACTGCCATCATATAAAGCTACAATGAATTACTGTCCTGCTTTTTCCACTTTATCAGCACTAGTGCCACTTTTTTTGAAAATCCTCATAATCTCTTGCAACCTTCCTCCTTTTCCAGCAGCTTAACAAATTTTAATTTAGCTTGCCTGAAAAATGCTGAAGTGGTGTCACACCCATTCATAGCATGAAGGAATAAAATATCTTTCGCAGCTTGTTTATGTTTGTACTCTCTTGGAGTGTACAGTGCATTAGGGAGTTGTCCTTTCCCTGGCTTCAGCTTGTATCGGCTGGAGGAGTTATAAATGAAACACTTTGAAGATGTCATCTTACTTTATTCATCACTGTTTCACAACTAAACCTGAAAACCCTTACACTTAAATTCGCACCGAGACTTTAAATAAATAATTCGAGCATGCACAGACAAGGGACAATGCTTATTTCAAACTGAAAATCGACATAAAAACAATAGAGTATCAAACAGCCATGAGTATCTGCATCCTTAAAGATTGATTCCAGCCTCTATTACTAATTATCAATCAATTTCTAAAGTATAGGTATCCAATGGACACAGAATTTTATGCTCTACAATTCATGTAAAAGTAAATTTCTTTTTGTAGGAATTGCATTTTGCAAGTTATATACGAAAACTAAAAAAAATTCGAATATTTCAACACAACTTGAAAAAAAATACGGTTTTTGAAACAACTTTCCAACACTTCTTTCAACCAATTTTTACTTTCTCTTACCTATATGAAATATAGTATAAAGTTTATTTTTGCCCAAAATTTTTGATGTCAAAATTTTAGTGGAAATACATGTTTTAGGGTCCTCTGAGTCCAAAAATCATATTTTTAAAAATTGGTTTGTCTGTGTGTATGTGAACAGAATATCTTGAAAAGGAAAAATCATAGATAAACAAATCTCTATATTTAAGTTTACGTCCATCCTCGCACATGACTGCAACAATTTCATTAGAATCCAATAATCGGAAGTGCCACTTTACTCTTGTCATTTTTTGGTTTTTCGAGATTTTCTCGAAATTGGCTCAAACGATTTCTTTAAAAATTTATATTTTAGTTTGTTATCTTCTGCACATGAGACTTCTAGAATTTATAATTTAGTTTATTATCTTCTGCACATGAGACTTCTAGAATTTAATTAAAATCTAATGACTGGAAGTGCCACTTTATTCTTGTCATTTTTTGGTTTTTTGGGATTTTCTTGAAATCGGCTTAAACCATTTTTTTAAAATTCTATATTTAAATTTGTTATCGTCTGCACATGAGACCTCTAGAATTTAGTTAAAATCTAAAGACCGGAAGTGAAACTTTATTCTTGCGATTTTCTCAAAAACGTTTTTAACAATTTTTTTGAAACTTGCTTCCTTATGTCTTTGACATCCTTTTAGTTAACTTAAAGCTTTTCCTTAAAAAACGCGTTGAAGCGAGTTATCGGGGACAATCTCTGGAGTTAAGCAGTGTTTTGCATGTCCAGTAACTTGGATGGGTGTCCGTTACAATTATCATTTCCAAAATAAACGTAAATAATAATTTAATCATTTATGGACACTATTTACACATCTATGTGCATAAGAGAAAATCATGTGTTGTCTCACACCAGATTTTTTGTAGTTATGTTACTCAATCGATGCAGAATTTAATGCTCTACAGTTTATGATGAGTAATTTTTTTTGTAAGAAGTCTATTTTGCGAGTTATTTACAAAAAACTGAAGAAAGTCCAAAAATTTGACAGTGTTTTGGAAATGGCAGCTAATGCAGACCTAGGAAATTGGGGCAAATTCAAATTATTCAATTTAGTAGTAAAAAAACCATTTAAAACAATTTCCAGCTTTCCTCTAATCATTTCGGACCACGGCCTTTTTTTGGTCTAATTTCCCCGGTCTAAGGATAAAAATAATAATAATGAATACCTTTTCATGGCATTCCAATAATTTTTGTAATGATTTATCAAATCATAGGGAATCTAAAATGCAAAGCTTTAATATTACATTTAAACAATTAATGTAACTAAATGCCATCATCATCATTGACTTGATTATCAATGTTAGGCGTTACTACATTAATACTTTCCATGTTACATTTGCAAAATTCTGTACAATAAAGGGCATAATTTTTGCAGGCACATTTATTTAAGAAGCAGTGGTTATCGTTGCAGGTTAAACCTGTTACATGTCTTATTTCTGCAGGAGCCATAGGTAAAGTTGTAATCACATGAATAATTTCATTTTTACCATTAACATGCCATCCATAATTTAAGGAGTCTATGTTGAAATTGGAAACATGACCATTACACCATATCACAGCTTGATAATAAGCGCACAAAACATGGAATTTAAAAGAGCCCCATTTGCTGGAAAATGTGCTTATCTGAAGATCTGGCTAACACAACTCGTAATTCATCCCTTTTTACCTTCTCTTACACTATATGAAATATAGGTAAAAAGAAAATATTGTTTTCGATCAAAATTTTCGATGTCGAAATTTTAGTGAGAATACACGTTTTCGGGTCCCCTGAGTATGAAAATCATGTTTTAGAAATTGGGCTGTGTGTGTGTGTGTGTGCGTCTGTGACATGATAACTCGAAAACCAAAAGTCCTAGAACAACAAAATTTTATATTTGAGTCTATATCCATCATTGTACGCATTGAAACAATTTAACTAAAATCGGATAACCGAATGTACTTTCACTGTTAAATAGGAATAAAATAACTATGAAACTGAAAATTTATATTTGAGGTCATAATCGTTTTTGTCTGCAAAATCAAAAATTTGGTTAAAATCGAATTACTGGAAGTACCACTTTACTTCAGTCATTTTTTAAGTATTTTCTGAATTCTTCATTTTCATGGTTTTCTTGAAATTGGCTAGAACAATTTTTTTAAAATTTAGTAATTTCTTAGGTACTTAATTTAGTTTTATATTAACTAAGGAGCTTCTCTAGTAAATTTTTGAAAATCAAGTACTTGGAGTATTAGTTGTGGACAATACATTTCAAAAACAAATCCTTATATGAAAATCAAAAACTATACTTAAGTTTTCTATCTTCCATCATGAGACAACAAAAATTTAGTTCAAATTGGAAGTGCCACTTTATTCTTGCGATCTTTAAGTTTTTTGCAATTTTTTCGAAAACGGCTATAGCAATTTTTTTAAAACTTACTACGGTTTTTATGCCTTTGACATCCTTTTACGTGAATTTAGAGGTTTTCCCGAAAAAATTGTTTGAAGCAAGTTATCAGAGAAAAACTCTGGAGTTAAGCAGGCTTTTGTGTGTCCAGTAATTTGAATGGGTGACTGATACAATTATCATTCCCAAAATAAACATAAATAATATTTTTTCTACTTGTTAATATTGAAATGTCATTTACACATCAATTGCAGTTGTTGAAATTTCATTTCAATAGCAAGCATTGTTGAAATTGTCAACTATTAATTGTTATAAATAAAGGCATTACAAAATAGCATGCCATAATGTATTTCTCTATAAAAATTGATGTTACCTTAAAACATAATTGAATTGTCAATGCGTAATTTGTATGTGGCGTGCTGTTTACACAATAAGGTTCTATTTTCAATTTATTTTGAAACTTCGTAGAAAAAATAGTATATGTAACGAGGGGAAGAAGGCATTTCAGCTGCTCGATCATTTTTGCACACTATCACGCTTGTGGAAAAAACTATCTCGCAGTTGAAATGCAACTTCATCCACTCGCTGCATAATATACTATTAATCATTTATGGACATATACATATTTGTATATCTCTGTACATAAGAGTAAGACATGTGTTGTTTCATACCTGATTTTTTCATACAGTTTTAGCACAAATTCTATAGCTACATAATTATTGTTTCAGCTAAACTTTGCTCATGAAAGTCATCTACATTTAAACAACTGTTTTTTATTAATATATTAAGCACCGTCTTTTTGCCTATACCGAAAAACGAACGTGTAGTGCAATGCTGGAAAAAATTTGCACACAAATTCACCTAAATTATTTACAACTGAATGAATGGGAATATAACGTTGATTAAAATTGTATCCGCAGTGCATATATGAATCATTTTTGAAAAGCCGTTTGATTTAGATGCAATTCCTTCTTCACCAGTAAATATGTAAGCGGAAGAATTGCTAGTGTAAAAACACAAGCAATTGTATTGTCTATTTTTGAACAAAGCAAAATACTGTTTAAAAATTATATCGGAAAACTGGAAGAAAATACAAATAATATTTGGAAGCTTTACATTTCCGATTCCCTATGACTTGATAAACCATATACAGAAATCATTGGAACACCATGAAAAGGTATTTATTATTATTTTTATTCTGTTAAGTATAAATAAAATATTAGACTATGGTGTTACTAAATACTATAAGATTAATTTTGTATCAGATTAACATGCGTGCTTATGCTTGTATGCGCTCAACCTGCACAACCATCTCAACACGGTAAAAATGCGTTTCTTTGTTACATTTTGAATACTTGCAAAAAATTGATAATAGATAGATTATAAGTGTAGGTGACAAAGTTTGTTAGAAATAAATAAGGAAGTTTTCTAGATAAACAGAATTTTTTAATTTTTAATGCAGAAAACATTACGGACTGTTAAATCATCAATATTATATTTAAGGAACTGTAAAGTTCAACTTAAAAATTTTATTTAGAAGTTACATGTCAACAAATTTACAATTTTTGTATGTATTCAGAATCCTCAAAGATTCCTCTTTTATTTTGTATATAATTTGTAGAATAAAATTCATTTTTTGTAAGTTTTGTGCATATTAAGAAGCTAAAGTGCATTTCTCAAAATTTTCACAAAAACTCAAAAATACAAATCTAATGACCTCAATGCGGTAATGGCTATTAAAGTTTAAGGAATCTTTATGTCCTTGCGCACACATTAAAATTTTTCATATTCCGCAATACAGTTTTTACGCTAAATCTCATAACTCCCTGATCTGTTATCCTAATATAATTATTATTTATGCATCTTGCTTTAATACAAATTTCTATACACATGAAATTTATTAATGATTGATGGTCTAATTCAAAGTTTATTTTGAACAAAGTTTTGTGTTTATTTTTATTTTTGTTTAAAGTTATTAATATAAAAATATTAACTCACATACTAAAAAAGCTGGTCATAATAAAAAAAAAATGAATTGCTTAAATTCAATACATCACCAAATATTTAAAAAAATAGATCAACAGACTTCATATACATTTGTATGTAGACCCCAAACTATTACCAACGCAGTTCGATGGAAACAAATTCTAGGAACACATGAGCGATTGGATCCCACATAGGCAACAGTGGTGGGCTTCCAAAATGCGATAAAAAATATCTGTTATATACAAGAGGGCTTCTTAATGGGGCATAATATGAACGGCTTCATAAAAACTGTTGCACATATTTTATTTTTTATATTAGAAATGTTACCCCTCTAAGATTGCCTCAATTCTTACATTTAAATTTAACAATTGTGTATAATACATACACCCCTAGCTTCAGTATTTCGCCTGGGTTTCTAAGTGCCTGAGTTTCGTACCGGGCTTAGTAGCAGATATATACATATATTATTATTATTAAAATTTTCTTGCAAGATTGCAAATACAATAGTAACAGATGTTACTACATTTGAACACTGATTGCGAGGTTAATTTGCATTTTTCTAAAACTTCAAATTGGAATCATTTAGATAGGTGGAAAAAGATTATAACTTAGCTTAGATAGTAAAAATATATGATCAACCTCAATTACTACCAAAATCTTATTAGTTTTAGTTTCAAAATTATTAATTTACGGTAACGGGTGTTCTCATGTTCAATTAACAGTTGTATTATTGGTTTGCAGGTTAGGAATAACACAAACAAACATGGAACACAATTGTTTTATTCAAAAAAACACTTATTTAAAATTAAAAGTGAATCATTTTTCCATAACGTCAATTTTTTTTGCAGAAATCATATTACCGCATTTGGTAATTTGCCTACAATGTTATCAACATTGACATCTGTCATGTCATCAATATCTGGAATAAAGTGATTTTGTAATACCCTGCAATTTCAAAAACATGACTGACACAAATCTAAAGCCTAAAAGCAAGGAATTAAAATAAATAAAAACAAAACATTTATCAATTAATGAAAATATTCATGTTTATACTAAGTATAAAAACTAATGAAATTAATTTTCATCAATTTTAAATTTTTTACCATGTGTCTCACTTTTATCATGAAATTCCTGGTATTCAAATTGATAATCTAAGAACCATGCTTGTGATCCTACATGTCGAATCTATCAACTTGCATGGTACCGTTGACAATACCCATTAGCGATCATGTTGAAATGTGAAGTAGAGCTCAGTAATGTTTGTAAATGACTTACCAATTGTATGTAAACATTCTAAAATATTACTGTTTGCGGATGATTTAAAATTTTATAGAACAATTACTTGTGATAGGGACTATGAAAGACTAGCTGA
>JAHWXV010569259.1:0-11626 GCA_024586415.1 Phrixothrix hirtus | reverse complement strand
AAAAACCTCAACTTGGCCATGCCGTTGTTGGCGACAGAAACGTCAGATTATAAGAAACTGTGTTTTAAAGTTAAACAGCATAGGCCAAAATAAGGAAAAAAGCATTTCAGACTATACAGTAGCTCTTATGTAACTGGAGGTAATAATCCCTAATTTTATCACGAAATGGGAAGACTGTTTTTCTCAGTTTCAACTCCATTTTTCCAGTTTAGTTGAAAGAACACGGGAAATTAAAATAAAATGTGCATTTTAAATTTTGTCGTAGTAAATTTTCCAAACATTTTTTTAAATAAATTAATTAATCTATTATTATGGAGATTATTTATTTAATGCCACATTGTTTTTTATCACTAGTGATAAAATAATTGCATTTTATAACAATTGATAAATAGAGTTACTTTAAAACATTACAACAGAATTGGAAAAAAGGAATTATTCAATTTTAAATGGTATTTTTGGATATTCGGGTAATTATTATTTATCGATTTTATACAAATATGTAGGGTTAGCTGTAAGGGTGGTATTTAAAGCCTTATTTTCACAATTCTGTCAGTAGTAAAATTTCTGAATGCACTATTCGCTAGATATCAGTAATATATCTTACAAGAATTAAGTGTTGCAAAGGATTGATACTACTTTTGTTTTAATTTATACTTGAAAATATAAATTAACAATAGAATTTACAGTTTTCTTTATTGCATTAGTTAAATTAGAAGAAATGAATTAAGCAGATACTAATAAAATTCAAATTAAATCTTAAATGCAGCCAGGGATCTTCAGGCGTACTACATTTTTTGATATCAAGTAAATTTAATTTGACCCTCGAATAATTATTTAGATGACATCCGAACCAAATAAATGTTTTTATTTACTTTTAAATATTTCTCTATGGCATTTTTCATATACAGGTATTGTTTTCAAAATAAATGGTATCAGAATTAGCAAAAGACCTGATGCAATATATAGGACTGATATAAGCTCACAACAAAAGTATTATTGGGCTAATTATAACTCAAATGAAATAACAGAATCTCGGACTTCTACCCAGAACTAATTAATTTTATATTTAAAATCTAGAGTGTTGTAAAATGAAAGAATTTTATATTTATTCATTTTTCTAAAAGAGCCGGGCTTATTTTTTTATATAATATGTATTTTGTATGTATTAATTAATATTCTGAATATAAAGATTCTTTAAAATAAATGCAAAACATAAATTTAAAACTACACAGAAATTACTATATTTGGTGTGATTTAAATAATAAAGACACTGTGAATAACTTTCTACAATTTAATTGATTACAATTTCCGTTAGATCTGGATTGTACACAATTAACAAGCGGCAGTATACTTAAAGGTGTCGTAATTAGTGACTTGTAAAACAAGTGGATTGGATGCTTAAGAAATTAAATTGCGGAAATGCTTATACAAAGAGAACTACGTCTAGAATTCTAATAACTTGATTATTAAGGTTCTTGTTATTCTCAACCATTTTAAATTTGCTCTTTACCTAAAATCGAATTATAATTTATTTGTGTGCTCTATTTTATAATTCAGAATATGTTAATAGAGTTAATAAACATCTTCCACATATTCATTTTTGTTGAAATCTTGAATCTTGTTTAAAGTTATTTCTTGCAATTAAATCCAATTTCAGAGCTTAAATTTTGGAAAATTAATTTAAATTCTAAATAATTTGATTTAAATTATTGAAACGGTTTAATTAGATATCTTCTCATCTATTTCAATCAAAACTGTAAAATGAACTTCAAATTCTACATTTGGCAATATTAATAAATATTAGATCTATTATTGTATTGTTGAACGAAATAAAGCAAGTTAATATGGAGAAATAGAAAACTTACACGTTAGGAAAAACATTATACTAAAATTAAACAGTTAGTCCAGAAGCAACTGTTTAAATTGTTTGAAATTTAGGATATCGTCAATTAGTAGTATCCCTTTTTAAACTTAAGAAATGCAATTCATAATTTTTTCGATAATGAAAAATAAAGAGGTTTTGGCTTGTCTTTTATTTCAGATGTATAATGGCGCTCTCTTTTTTATTCCTTGTTATAAATAGCTACTTAAGCTCCACCTTATTCTTTTTTAAAGAGATTTATGCGAATCGATTTTCATCGATAGTGTGCAATTACAGCACACAGCTTACCAGTACTAGAAATAAATCTAAAAAGAACGCACGCCATACAAATGCCTCTTTAACGCTCAGTGTATTAAAAACCAAGTAAAGAAATATTGAAATTTACGTTGTAAATATTAATTAACAAAAACCAAGAAATATCTTATCACAAGCGTTTCTAAAATAATGAAAATACTAAAAATTGTTAGTTAAATCGAAACCTTTTACAGTAACAAACTTTAGGTCACCATTCTACTAACATATTAAACAAGGAGAACGCCAGTTCCTACAATTTCAAAGCTCTAAAATCAAATCGATAAACGAACGAACAGTTCCCGAACAGTTAATAATCAGCAATCGGCTAGTTAAGGAGATTCTCAAGTACTATATGCAACCCAACACACGCACGCATGGGAGTATGGATGTGCGCATGCGCACGAAAACAAAAAGTGATAAATGAACATAATTTTATACTTAAGTTTGCATCTACCCATGCACGTGACCGAAACACTTTAACTAAATTGGATAACTGGAAGTGCCACTTTAATCATTTGTTGGTTTTTCGCGATTTTCTCGAAATAGGATTTAGTATCTTTTACCATATATTTCTTAGAATTTAATGTCCTTTCTTATAATCTAAGGTGGTTTTTTAGAAAATTTTCTGTAAATCGAGTAACCAGAAGTAATTACCGCTAACTCTGAATAAAATAACTATGGAACTGAACATTCTAGCTAAATGAAAATTTGTATTTGAGGTCATAACTACCTTTGTATGAAAAATCAAGAATTTGGTTAAAATTAAATAACCAAAAGTACTACTTTATTTCTAATATTTTTAGGTACTTTCGGAGTTATTTGAGTTTTGCAGTTTTCTTGAAATCGTATCTAATGATTTTTTAAAATTTATTATATTTATTAGTTGCTTAATTTTATGTGAAATATGCAGTTTATTTAACAGATTTTCAAAAATGGAGTACAGGAAGTAATTGAAGTATTAATTGTAAACAGCATTTCTCAAAAACTAAAGATCCTATAAAAATGAAATTTTATATTTATCTTCTGCATATGCGACAGCAAGAATGTAGTTAACATCGAAAGATTGAAAATGCTATTTTATTCTTGTGATTTTATCCAAAATAGCTCGAATAATATTTTTAAAACTTATACTATTCTTACGTATTTCATGTCCATTTTTGTGAGCTCTGCGATTTCTCTGAAAAATTACATTGAAATCGGTTAGCTGAGAAAATCTTTGGAGTTAAGCAGCGCTTTTCGTGTCCAGTAAGTTGGATGAGTGACCGTTCCAACTGCCGTTCCCAAAATAAATGTAAATAATATTTTTTCACTTTGGCATTTATTTCCGTGACTAAAGATCACTTTTAATCTCAAGATAAAGTAAATTTAATCCCGCTCACCACGGAAATAACAAAAATTAACCAATCGAAATTATTTATTGCCGAAAACATTTCTATAACGCTTTTATAAATTAAATTCAAATAGCATTTGCCGTGAAGCATACATTAATAAATCGAATGAACTGTCCATGTCAAAATCGTGCAATTTAACTTTCTTCGACCTTTTTGATTTCGCTGTTACTCGAGAAATAAACTTTTTCTCTCGGGATCAAAAGAATCACTTTAGTACCTTGGTATATAATATACTATTTAATCATTTATGGACGTTATTTGTTTATTTATAGTACCCAAACGAAAGTCGCGCATTGTTATACACCAGATTGTTTAAATTGCATTTAAAACTGCTAATTAGTTTAGCTAAAACAAGAATTGTGGCGTGAATGCGCTGCAATTGGTTATTAGTAAATCTTTCAAAAGAATTTGAGTTCTTATCTAAGTGACGGTTCAAACATAATTGCTCAGCACATCGATAAAAATTAAATTAGTGAAAATAATTGCTTATAATTAATTCAATGAACATATTGATTACAATTAACCACTAACCAACTTTCAAGCTCCCTCTCTTATAATATGATATTTCTACAATCGTTATAAAATGTAGGCTTTTCGGCTTTCTGATATGTCAACACAAAGTTGAACTTTTCTTAGGAGTACCATTTTTCCACTATAGAGCGGCAAGGTAATATTTTTGTTCGCTAAAACATATCCGATATGCCATAGCCAAATGATATTTAAAATTGTAATCAGCGCATACGACGAAATTTATTGTATTGTAGTCTTCCATGATAACAAATGAAAAACTCATTTATTGTTATTTTATACTAATCAAATATTGTTAAATAAAGTTATATATTTAGAAAATTGTAGCAATAATGCGATTGTATAAAAAGTCTTGTGCGTAATTCGAGTCCAAGGTGATAATGTCGCTCTAAACGACTTAACGGCTTCGCTGCGCGTCGCACGTCAATTCACTGCCTTGAGCGACAATGTGGCACTTTACCCTCTTAATAGATAAATATGTAGCTGTTTTATTATAACCATTTATTTCTATTCAGATAAATGAAATTCATAGTTAAAATTCTTTATCGTTTTAAAATTGCATACAAAATTTCGATTCAGCGAGCTTGTCGTTAATTACATGACAACCACACTGTAAACAGTATTTATGTCAATTATATTCTTTCAGAACAGGACAGTATAGTATGTTTAAATTTTGCATTTCTAATTCTTACTCAAAGTGTTAAGAATATAATATTCAAACATAATTATTATGCCGAATTTCAATTTTGATTTAAACTTTTTTCAGGCTAACAAAGTTACTTAGTTTGTTTTTTAAATAATAAATAGTTTGTATAAAGTAACAAAAGTTAAATTTCTTTGCTAGCTACTTACATTGGGTACCATTAAACTATTATACTCCGTAGAAATATCAGTAGAATAAGTCTTACAGAATATGGACAAAACTACTCCTAAACACATTAGCTATTTGTGTATTAAGAGCGTAAGTGCCACATTGTCGCTCGAGACAGCAAAATGACGCGCGACGCGCGTCAAGCTGTCGAGAGTAACAATGTCATTTTTTGCTCGAATTACACACAAGATTTTACTACAATCGCATTATTAATAGTTCTAAATATTTAATTTTGTTTAACAATGTTTAATTGGTATAAAATGCTTGTCCATTTGTTATCATGGAAGACCATTTACTGGCCTTCCATACTATAAACTTTAACGTCTGTGTTCATTATAATTTTAAATATCATGTTATCATGGCATATCTGATATGATGTTCTAGCGAGCGGAAAGGTTATCTTTTGCGCTGCGGACCTGCTTTTGTACATTGTCACGTTCTGATATGTCTCCCAAACTATTGTGATTGTCACAGTAACGCCACAATAACAAGGCGATTTAGTTTTTTTATTATGACGTAACTTGGAAACTCTTGCTATCTGTAATCTTTTACTTTTAGTTAAATTACACATAATAAGATAAGCAAATATTGTAATTCTGCCGAACAGGGTGATTCATATATCCAGTGGCATCCGATTCTGTCCCATTACGTGTAAATACTCTTACGATCTCTCGATAGTGAATTTAGAATGAGTCTCTGTTCTTTAATTCGTTATATAAATCTAGACTCCCCAAATAGAGTGGCGCCCACTAAAAGCAGCCATTTTCTAACCAACGGCGGTCGCCTCTAGTTTTAAGGCTATCATGTACCTGGCTTGAAAAACTACAAAAATTTTTAATGTTTTACGGCAAGTTCTTCCCTTTAATACGAAATATGATACTACACTCCAAGTTTGAATATGATTAATTTATAAATATTGTGTTTGGAATTTTTACTTATCGACATTAATATTAGACTTTGGTTAAGAGATAATATAAAAGGATTTCACAGAATATAATTAACCTATGGAGATTTTGTTGGGCCATTTAAACAATTTAAACATTTAATCCGCAATAGAGCGGATATTTTAATTTCAAATGTTTTATGTTGTGGACTTAAAATAAATTTAGTTTTCTGTATATGAAGTTGCATAGTCTTTACTGAATATTTTTGTAAATAGACAATTTGCTTATTTGCACATAAACCGATTATGTCGTTTTAGGTTGTAAATACAGTATTTTTGTGCAATAAGACACCTTTTATTTTTCATCACATTTTCTCATACGTTTTCATTTGTTTAATGAAGCATTAAGCTACCTAAATATGTATCCAATTGATTTTCTGTAGAAATATAACACCATTTTGCAACTGTGCAAGTTCGATATTAATACATTATTTCGAGGGCCTTTTAGCATAGCGGGGCAGTCAAATAAAGTTATAATTTATTGCTCCATTAATTTCAAATATATTATTCTACGGCATTTTATTATTACGCAAAAACTTCGTTTTTGCTTCGTTAATTAAGTACATTTGTAGCAGATGAATTACTTTGACCCTAGTCTCACACTATAGCAACAACTTTTAAACCGCGTTCTTGACATTTTTCATGACAATTTTTATAATATTCTTTAGGTAGAATTACTTTGTGGTATCATTTACAAAATTATAAAATACATGATGTTTCCATTATTTTTAGTACTGCCCGTAACATGAACACATAAAAAGTACAAATTGAAGATAAAAGTTTTAATTATATAAATAACTTACTTGAATAGCATTTGCAAAGTTATCGGAGATTTTATATCCAAAAGTTTTCGTATCCATCACCTATTTCCTCAGCGACATTGTATAATAAAGATGAAGACTGATGTATTTCATCAACCATCAGGGGGCACAATTTTTCAGCTTCATCTTTAGAGTACGGCACTTTATATTTTAAAATATTAAATGGATATTCAAATAGCATTTATAACTTAGCAGTTAAACTATAAGAAGGTGGAGTAAATATATTCGTCAAAAATTTGTAATCATTACTCCCAGTTTGCTTATACAAAGTTACGGCTCGAATTTTATTATCAGATGTGTACCTATGGTCATTTGAACGTTTTTCAAATTCATTAGTTGACTATAAAAAAATTATGATGGACTTTTATTAATATCAGATGTCAATTAAGCAAATTTTGTGCTTTTAGAAACCTGTTTTGCTTCTTTTAATCTCGCTAAATAATATAATTTAGCCATAGCAGCCCTTTTATACGCTGCTTTGAAATATACAATTTTTGTTCATAAGGATATTGTTTTAATATTTAGAATGGCTAGACTTCTTCTAGAATTTTCTGAAACAATAAAGCTTAACATTTCATTATTCTCAACATTAATATCGACGTACCTCATGAGGTAATAGAAGCTGCATATTTAGCAGTGTTTTGATTTAATTCTTGGTCTGGATGAACATAGGTACATGTAAACACATTTAAGTTAATTGAAAGTTCTAAAACGTTAATTTAAAATTACTCACCATAAGTAATAGTCGAAGTGGTTGAGGCAAACAAATTCACACTAGGTTGATATAATTTGTTCAATTCCAGCTCACCTTTTCGACTAATTAAAATTAATAATGTTTTTCAATTTATTATAACTATGATAATATACTTAGTAGGTAAATACAGTTTTGGATAGGCAGTTGGTAACAACTTGTTATTGGGTCCAATATCTTCTTCTGGAAAATGAATTCTGCAATTGTTATAACGAGTAAAAGTTCCTGTCATGAATACAGAAGGTAGTACTATAATCAATTTTAACCCAAAAAGTCGTAAAACTAACCGTTTGCTAGCTAGAGGATGTAGTCTAATATCTAATATCCAATAGATTGTAATGGAACTTCAAATTAGCATAAATACTAGTAAACTAGTGGCGGAGATAAAAGGGTACACTGGTTGTATAAACACCAGAAAATGGTTAGTTTCTCGATAATGATTTATTAAGACTTTTTGGGCTAAAATTGCTCCAAGTATCATATCCTAAAGTTATTGCTTAGAGCTCTATAGTATATTACAACTAATTTATGTAATACATTAATTTTTTCTCCTACGTGATTTGGTGTATAATTATAGGAAAACAAGCATATTATAATTTAAATATTCATTAATTAATATTTCATTCGCCTTTGTCCGAGATCTTGTCACAAGAACAACGCACAGCATGCACTTCTTAACTAACTACTAAAAACCTACATTCCTTATCCTTCCTCCTTACTGCCTATCACAGGCTCTTGTCTGTCTGGAAATTTATAATTTGCTCAACGTTAAGCACTGACAAATCCTACTCTCATTTAAGATTAATTATTTTGACCAAATAACAATAACAGGTATGTAGTTAGTCATAGCTTAGATAGTTGAATATCTTATTGTGGAATTTCCTAAAATGTTAATCACTAAAGACGTTGAAGTATAAATCACATTGCAACGTTATAAACAGTCCTAATTTCAAATGCCTAATTGTATACAAAACTATTTACCTAATCATTATTTGATGATACTCTAAATTATTTACTGTTAATATAAATCCAATTTTACCTGCTTTTAGAAGATGTCTTAGTATATGTTCAACTGTATTAATAAAAGCATCATTGTCAATATTACTTACCCTAATATTAAATAATTACCCATTTTGTAAACGACATGCAGCAAGTTACTAACCTGTACTAACCTATAAATCAACTCGCAAAATGACGCCCTTAAGTAAATGATGTTGCCAGATGCACTAGACGCTATGTAAACGGTAATATTTTAAGGCGGCAATTTTAAATGTAGTAGTTTCTGCCATCTGTTATCATAAAAAAAACACATTTGCGCTATACTAAACGTGTACTGAAATTCATACCCCTAGCCTCATTAGTGTCTGCGCAGTAACATCCGCTGCTTCTCTGTTCCGATTAAAACTACTCTAAGGTAAAATTACGAGCAGTTATGTCATTTTTGTCTGGAAATAATAAAAAATCCACCAAAATGTGTCAAAAATTGCTTAAGTCTGAGGGTTATGTAATACCGAGTGACCATTAAAAACGTTTTCGAAGAAAACCATCAACGAAGAGTACCGATGAAAGTCGATTAAATGTCGGCATGCCTTTGCAATAAGGTCTTCGGTTGAAAATATAGTAAATTTCTTGATTGATTGGCATTCTAAAAACTCCGTCTCCTGAATTTTGAATAGACCAGCTTATAGTGAAATTTTAATATAACTGAGGAAAAACAATGGTGTATGTAATGATGGCTCAAACTAATAAGTTCAGCTTGAGCAGTATACCAAAGTATTATTTAAGCATTTTTGTAGTTAGCAATGCCATCTGCTACATAAAACTCCTTCAGTACCCCGACTAAAGTTAGTTGCTCCGTTATAGGTTGAAAGAAGGCAGGACTGTAGGTATTGAATGATGAGTCACACCAGGTAGGCAATTTTTACTGCTCATTAAATGACAATGAGACAACAAATCTTTGTTTGCAAATGCAATAACAATATTTATTAGTGCATAATGCACGGAAATGAAAATAAAATAGCAAAACCTAGAGAAGAACATAATGAAATAGTATACGTAGATACATTCTAGCATCAAGAACATTTAAATTACAGATATCTCGTCCTTTGGATCCAGTTGGTAAATTATTATTTTAAATAACTTATATGACTATTAAATTTACTTCCTTGAAAATAATATGTACTACTAAAATATTCCATGGTGACGCATAAATTCATTTATTTAATATGACTAAAATAATTTTAGATCGTAATTTACCGTGTATAAGGTATCTCAAAAATAACCAAAAATACGAGAATATGGTGTATATGGTCAAATATGACAGTGAGTAGATATATTTAAACCAATCAGGTACTGCGAAGGCTTTTGCTTTCCTCTTCTTTACGTTATACAATTCGTCATTATTTTTATCTTTGGAATAGTGGTACAGTAATATGTTGACCGTTAAATTCAAACATTGTTGAATATTTAAAGTAATTCTGCATATCAAAAACCATCGCAAAAAACGCCACTTTACTCTAAAGTATTAATATCTTAATAAAACTTATTGGAAGACACCTCAGGTTATAATATAGTGCAATAGAAATGCAACCAATGTCTGATTTATTATGCGTATATAATATAACTAGTACAGAAACTAGACGATGAAGGACTGACCCACTGTAAGTAGTGAGGTGACCTGTTGGCCTATAAAGTTATCGAGCCTCAGAAATCTGTGATCATTTTTATATTTTAAGATTTTTTCACAGCGATGGACAAAGAAATAGATAAAAATTTAATTATAAAAGGGGTTTTCCATAATGTCTATGCCTAATGACTTTTCATCCATAATTGAAACTAGCAAAAGGTACAAAATTATCGCACAACTCACAAGTGCTAAAATTTGTAGGATTTCGGTTAATATTTCAATAAATAAATATATTCTAAACAACCGAATCCAACACAAGAAAACTTTTTTTTAATTAGTAATTTATGTACTTACGGAAATAGCTAGGCAGATTAAATAAACCTCCAATAAAGATGATTATTTTCTGCAAAGAAACTGCGATAAATAATTACGGTTGTTACAAATGCAACCAATATTTCTCAAATACAGTGTTTTAAATGTAATTTCTATAAAATTGCTAGATATCAATGAAATCAGTAATTCAATAAATAAAATTGATGCCCTTGATGTTAATGTAGATGGATGATGTCTCAGGACTCGTTTAAGAGTTCGGTGAATTAGAAACTGCCACCTTAACCAAAGTTTTGCTTTCCAATGAATTACTTTTGTCTATTTAACGATTCGTTCCAGTGTTAATTTTAAGTAGTAGTAATTAATATTTTCACTTCTTGGTGAATCCTTTTATGTAATAGTTTTAACACATAAGTAAATGACATTTAGAAAAACATTAAAGCAACGAAAATTTTCTTTGTAATCGCAATTTATAATTTTTCTATTACCAATAGTAATCAACTTGTTACCGTTTAATTAAATATTAAATTTGTTGATTAAGATTACTTTTTTTAAATCTATTCGATTGGGTAGATTCTCTTATATGTTATGTAAATTAGTTGTAATGAATCGGCAAGTTAACACAAGTCACAATTGGTATTTAAAACTTGAGCTCTGTGCAGTTCCATTAAGCATATCACGAAAAATAACAAAAGTTTAAATTAAAAAGTAATGACGACCGAATAAAGTTGTCAAACTTGAATTAAGTATCTTCTAACCAATTCAGGGTGTTAATTAAAAATATAGCCTTCTTGACAGAACGTGTTAAAAAAGTTTTTGCAAATTTAAAAGTAAGAACAATATTCTATATATTTAGACATTTATATACATATTGAGATATGAATTGAAAAAGTCTTTCCCATTATAAGAATGATATTAAAAAGCTAATATAAGGTGTTGAATACTAATTAGTTTTTAACTTTATTTAAACGGGATTATCTTTAAAGTTTCGTACATAACCTAAGTCTGCTGTTTCTTACTTTATTAGAAAATGTATTTTGTAGTTACTTTAAAAAATTGATACAACTCGTAATAACAGTTAAAAGAAATTGCATAAACTACTAATAAATTAGATTTTATGAAGGGTACAAGAAATAATTCATAGAGAACTAGAAACCATTCATAAAATTAAAGTAACTGGACTGTGTAT
>JAHWXV010569236.1:0-13184 GCA_024586415.1 Phrixothrix hirtus | reverse complement strand
TTCTCCACCTCTTCTACGAATTTTAAATTAAATTCCTGATCACACATGATGTTCTTGAAATAAATAGCACTAAATAAACACTTCGTGGTTTCGTTCGACTAAAATCTGCAACGCAACTGTGACCCCGGATCCACGGTTGCATACAACTTGTTTGAAAGTGGTTTCAAACCAATCGCCTCGTGTGCGGTTCTCCAACTCCATGCGATGCCAAGGTTACAAAACAGTTGCGAGCTCAACCGGTTTGCAACTATTGTCGAAAACAGTCCCGCCATGTGCACTAAACAACGCGTCAACGTTTTCGGAACAGAAGGTGTAATAAAGTAATGTCTTAGAAGGTCAATAGAAAAATAAAACAGAAACATCCTCGCGCAGAGGGAGAGATTGGTCACACTATTTAGTACTAGAACAAAGTCTTTATACTATGCTCTAATATCGATTAAAAGAGTTGTAAATGTAACAACACAAAGCGAATGAGTGCGGAGTTCTAATCTCTATCAGGGAAGGCGTCATAGGTACACAACTCCGACTTTAATGAAATTTGGTTATGTTGTTGACAACCAAAATATGAGTCGCGTATTACAAGGCCGTTTGAAATTATTTCTCGTGAAAATGCAAAAGCATTTGAATTTTATTTTAACATGCACTACAACTTATATGTTCTTTCAATAAACCGAGTTCTATTAAGGACGGTATTTGTATATTTTAGTGTTTCTTGTATAGTTTTCACCCTTCAAACAAGTAGAAAGTGTTGAAAAAAATTAAGCTTTGTTTAGCACCAAAGCAATTATTTCACATTCGCTCCATTAAAATCAGTCTACTGCTTCTATGTGAAACTGCCAAAATCGTGGCATATATATTCAGCTTTAAAGATGATTTTAACCCCAGAAAACCGTTAAAGCGCACTTAAACAATACGAGTCTCTTCTTCTCTATGGCATATCCATATTTCGTAAAAATCAGTGTTGGACACCTGGAAATAGATTTCAGGCCAAATATGTATGCCTTCCCAAGTTTTGTCAAAATTTTTGACACATAATTCCTGACAATTTATTTTCTAGGTGTAAGTGGGCCATCAATTTGTTCACTTTATTTAAAAAATACGACAAGACTGATTCTAATGCTTATTTATTCAATCGAAAACCAATGAACGACCGTCATCTCCATTTGGGCATTCTTCTAAACGAGCACACGCCTCGAATATTTACTTCTTCAAACATCTCCACCAAAAAATCAGTGAGCGACAAATAGAGACTCCTGGTTAGCCACGGAATGTTCCCTCCCTTGGATATCAGTTTTTCTGGAAACAATTCTTTAACCACCGGCAAAATACGTTAGGGGTGTGGCAAATGACTCCATCTTGTTGCATCCAGCAAATTTTTGCAACTGTGATGCCAGAAACTCACGTAACATTCTTACATACTCAGTCGAGTTAATAGTAATCGTGCGGCTCAATGATTCCTTTGGCCGAAGTTTCTGTTACTTTAGGCATGAAGTAGTGTTTGATGTTTGACCATAGGATTTTGGCTGCTACAATGCCTACAATTCTGTTCGCTAACGTGCCCGTTTAGATTGAAGTGAGCTTCGTCAGAAAAAAAGATATTGTTAAAGTTATTGAAACGATGCAGCATTGTTTCGGCAAACGCCTTCAAACGTTTAAAACATTAGGCTTTAATTCCTGTACCAATTTGATCTGGTAAAGATGTAACTCTAGTTTCAAAATACGGCTCAAGCTGATACCTGATATTTCTAATTCATCCGAACGTTTGCACCTCGATAAACCTGGATCACGTTGAACTGAATCTGAATCTTGCTGTATGCTCTCCTCACCGCGAAGATTGCAGGCTTCCGTTTTGTTTCAAATTTAATGCCGCTTTAAACTTCTTCGCCCATTGCTTAATCAACACTGCATCTGAGCACTAGTTTAAATCGTGCAAATTCTATTCCACGCGAATTAAACGTCGAACAGTAGCGAGGGAACCATTGTTTACGTAAAAATGACTCACGAAAAAGGCGCGCTGTGAACCGATCCATTGCAACTAATTTTTTGAGAAACTAGCTAGTGGCATCTGATACTTACACGCACCTCCGCACTTCGGTTTTCGTGGAAAATTTGAGTTAAAGGTAAATTAATTCATAGCCCACCCTATACCTTTGTGATAAGTAGTTGCGTTCTGATATATTTGCTAATGTATTTATTTTTCATTACACTCAAAAGCTAATGCGTCAGCGATAAATCGTAATCATAGCCCTTACAAAATATCGCTTTTGTTAGTGATTCAGTATTTCTTCCAGCATTTTACTGCAATTTCTTCCTTTCGGGAGTATTGGTAACGATCACACATATCCTCCACTTTCGTCCCATATCCCCATTAACTTTCCACTTTCGGCATATGAGGCGAAACAAAATTGTTTTGTAAGTTGAATGTGATGTCGATAACTAATCCAAAGGAGCGTAGGATGAATGAATTAAAAATAATCAAATGCCTTTCGAAGTACTATTAATTAAATTCAGTCAATCTATAAATATGAGACATTTCAATAAGCACTAGAATTGAACACGATATTTGAAACCAAATGAACTGTATGTAAGACGAAAATTGTATAAATAACAATGGAAGCTATACCCACGCTAACTCTCGATTGCGATGCGGATCTTGATTGAAATTTGTCCTCATTATATTCGTACTATGCAGTGCAAAGAGTAATGTCGTTAGATTTTCCGATGTGAATAACCATCCATCTTAGCGTCTTATGTTGCTCTGGTTAACCGTACAACGAAGGATACATCTTTGGTGGAAAATTCGTAGATGTCAAACAGTAGAACTCATTTGCAAAAAGTTGGGTAGAAATTCACCTGCACAATTGATTCGATACAAAAATATATGTCTGCTAAAGGAGCCTCTCAGCAGGTTTGTAGTATTACAGCAAATATTAGCAATAATAAAGCGAGATACAAATATTTTCAAAGGTATTTAGGTCGACTTACTGTTTGCTTATCTCCTACTTATGTAGTAACATATATAGTAACATACATCACAGCAAATAATCCATTTTAAAGAAGTGTGACGTTTCCCTGGTCTAATTGAGTTCCAAGAATTCACGTGTATTCCCAATACTAATGATTCCGGAAGTGTAATAATTAAGACTTGAATAAAGGTAAAACAAACTTTAAGAGGGTGTTAAATAAATATAGTGCGGGAGTGTATAGATTTAATTTATTTCAGATCCAAGGAAGAGTTTAAATAATAATTGGTCCATCTATAACTCCTCCAGACTGGACCGATGAACCAATAAAATCTTGTATGAAGTAAGCTATAAGTTAATTAGTCAAAATTGCACAACATGACACAAGAAATAAACCACCGTTTACCTTCCGAAATTAATAGAGATTGTAATGATAACCGAAATAATTAACATAGCAACAATCTCAGATAATTTAAATATTAGTTTAGTAAAGAAAAGTATTTAAATAGAATTACGCAACATTCCCTCATACCATGCAATAATTTGTTTAAAGCAAATGTACTGTTATCCGAAACGATTAGATAGAAAACAGAGAAAACCGTCGAAATTCATATTCGCCAAATAAAGAACGAAAATATGGATTTAGCTATAAATAAGATGCTTTTGCGAAGCAAAAGACAGTCTTTGTATGGGACTTGATGCCGGATATTGTTTTGCGCATAACCATGCTACACCCTAAAAGCTTTTCTGTAAAGTCAAGCTATTTTGTAATTAAATTTTGCAGCGATCTTTGCGTGACGTCTTATGGACTCACCGAGGCTTTAAAACTCATAAACCAGATAACTAATTACGTATATCCCGTTTCTAGACCTTCGTTCTGTTCCAAGTTGCTCTGCAACGGGGACAGCCCGAAGCATAGAACAACGTAACACCAGGAGTTTTCGTGACCGAGCGGCCCCGACGTTATCCTCACTGAGTCGACCACAAACAAGTTGCTCAGTAACTGTTTACGGCCGACGCCAAGTGTTCCTCAGCGTCGTTCTGCGTCGACTTGTACTGATAGCGGTGGCACAACTACACTGTACTGAGATTACCTGTCACCGACAACATCTTGTCTCCAGGCGAGTTGCTGTGTAACGACCTGCAAATGGCGCCAGATGCCACTACTCTTAACTGTACCGAGCGGCAAGAGAGGTCGCGAGTCACGTTAGCACGGCTATGTCGAAGCCCCCTCCCTGATTACTGGCTGCATACATTATTTACACGGCGGCCGCCACAGGCGACGCATCAGTGCCTAGATCTCGAAGTCTACTGCCAGCTTTCGCGATCAAATACAACGGGAAAGCAGAACTCGAGGAAGACACAACACGTCGCGTCGATATCTTGCAACACCGTCGCGACGATCATAAATTGACCGTCACATAGAACACACGCAAAGGTTGACTTTTCATGCAATCATAATTGATTATAAATAATCCCTTTTGTTTGTTACACTACCAGAATACCGTTTTTATTTTCATTTGTTTTATGTAAATAAACTGTTTTGATTTTTACTTGAATTATGTAAATAAATTGCTTTATAAATAGTACAGTTCTTTTTAATACCGCAAGAAAGCAAAACGATTATTAAAAAAATAGCACCGAATTTCGTTTCGTAATTGAAGCCGACGTAACGTCAGTTTGACAAACGACGTTATGCTATAAGTAATTGTTCTGCAGGTATACCGGATATAAAACTAGGTGAACGAAGCCGCCTAAGTCGCTCAGAGAATTCCGAAAGTCGTCCAAGACCCCGACCCCCAAAATGAAACTCCCCCATTGCAGAATATAAGTTATAGTTATATAAGTTATAAGTATAACGTCACAGAGGTTGTTGCAGCTAGATACGTCAGAAATGTAACTTCTAGAAATGTAGCATCTCTAGAATATGGGTTTAATATTACAGAAATTGGCTGACCATTCACATAGGTTAAAATGCAGCTAACTGAGAGTGTTGTCTTTATATCCATCGAGCAAACATTAATTCATGGTTATTTCAAAGGCACCAATATGCCTGCAGGTACAATACAAAAAATTCATTCTACGCCATTATAGGGTAATACTTTAGCAATCCTGCTTCTAAAAAGATAAACTCGAAAATAAAGACAAAAAATACGTCTGACGACTGGAATAGAAATTTTAGCAAACGTCGCGGATAATGAAGCTCAATATAGATGTATAGAAGCAACCTTATTTGTTATTGAACTTCGAGCAATCTACCTGCAAGGTATTTCCGTGCAAGGCCTTTTTACTAAAAGTAAAGCTGCTCTGCACGGTAGAAAAGAATCAACTATCGAAATTTAACTAAATGACACCGAACAACTAAATGGAATTGTTTACACATGCCAAATAACAACCGCAGCCTTAAAATAATCATGTCATCATTAATCTTGCTGTATTGTACATAGAGTGAGTATTTTTAATTGAGAAGCATCAAGATCATCAAGATGACCAAAATTATAAAAATTGCATCTTCATAGAAATATGCACTACAAACGTACTGTTTTTAGTTTATATGAACTTTAGTGCCGGCTGTCAATGAATTATAAATTATTTTTAACGTTTTAAAAGTACAATAAATTCCTTTAGAGCAATTTTGCGAAATATTTGCTTAAAAGCTTTTATATTGATAATTTTTCTGTCCTACTTATTTCTTTAATTTGATCAATATTTCTTATGTATTTAAAATAGTAAGCACAAAATCTAAAATAAGTTGCAAAATCTGAATGACCTTGATAGTTGAATGTTTAAAAAATGCAAATAGAATTCTTAAATCTTTTTATTTTAATTAAAAGTAAATCGTAGTTAATTTACACATTTACTCCTGCTTTGATTTGAGATAAATATTTTACATATATTTAAAATTCAATTAATAAGTGCAATACAACAATTATTTAATTTCGTATACGTTTTTGCTTTTTATAAAGATTATTTGCTAGATTGTTGTAAAAGAAGTTCTTATTCAGCTGTGTCACCATCATAAAATATATGATTAATATTTTGTCGATAGAACATTGCTTCCGACAGTTGTAATAATTATTTGAAGGTAATTTTGGTTGGGAATTGCTGTAGCATATTTCTAAATATTTAAGGTTTATCTGACATTTAACTTAAATATTTAAGAATGTACGACAGAAATCCCGAAGCAAAATTAACCTCAGATAATATATCATGCTAGGCCCGTACAATCTTAAACACTTTTGACTTCTGCCCTCCCCCAAGCTCAAAGTTGAAGAATTATATAGAGTTTGCCTTAAGTATTTAATATGACGAGGCATTGTAAAAGTTAAAATGCATTAGTTGTAGATGACGCTCCGAATTTCAGCATAAGTTCCGGGATGGACGGATAATAATTAAACGTATAAACTAGGTTACCCCTTTGTGTATCAGGTGATTGTAAATCCCTAGAGAATTGCATCAATCCCGTAGTTGAGAATAACTTGGGCCAATTTTGACCAACCCGGAGGTTTCTATCATTTATTGTGCCTTTCCAAATTCTTCCGGTACCATAAAGAATCCCGGTCCCGGGATCCTTTGTACGTCTTCCGGATAATTTAGGGTGAGCTGCTTCTGAACTTGAGTGAATTACTTTGCTTTGTCTTCGTATTCTTAAAAACCCTGATAAAAGTTACGAAATATTCAGCTAGCGGCATTCCCGAATTAAATTACTAGCGTAAATAACGCAATGCTTTGTGTTACAGAACTAAATCCAGTTGGTGTGTTTGATTTAATACACTTCAATTTAAGAACAAATTTACTTAACCGTTATAGTGTAAAAATTATTGAAATATATTTAGATATGTACATTTAAATGTAAATCAGACAAAGCCGACGAATAACCTCTTATTATAGATCGATGGATCCACGATGGATTAACGAATATACCAAGTGTATACTACAATTTGTTTTATTCATGTATGTTGATTTTAAATTATTTTTATCACATTTATTACTAAAACAGGTATAATTCATTGTAATCTGAGAATCTCAGCTATTTATTATACCATCCAGTGACGAAGCTGAATCAGTATTTTTACCTTAAGAATTCCAATTTAGGTTTCAGATAAAGTCGTCCCCATCCTAAATTAAGACAAATTTACCGACACCTAACGTTATCGACGTTTAAAAAGTTACTTATCGCCAATTAATTAGATCCACATGGCTAGTGCAAACCTGTAAGTTCTGAAAATTGACTGCATTGCGTCTGAACCTTAAATTTGATAACCTAAACGAGGAATTTGCTCTAGGAATTGTAAACCCGCATCTAATTATATCTTTAAAAGCTGATGATAATCCTACAAATATTGCATGTACCGGTAACCATTATGTTATATACAATAAATGAACTAAATTTATTTAAATATTTTCCTTAATTTTTCAATGTGAATATGCTTTTTAGAATGTCGTCTATTAAAATTAGCACAATTTCAATTTTATCTTTCTTACTAATTGCTGCAGGCATTTCTACTTATTTCGTACTAGATACGTCTGATAAACTAATATTTGGACGATTTCTTCCAATATTTGTTGTCAGAGCATCCTCGATTAACTGCATGTACATTGAAACTTTCGACGTTACTGTGGAGAAACGTTTCGCAAAAGTAAAAAACTCGCTTTTTAGTCTAAATGTGTGTTTGTATGTATGAACGTACTTTTTAATTTTGAACAACACTTCATTATTACAATTTCGGATAGTGCCAAAAATAAAAGTACTTTACTCTTCCACCAAATTCATATCTATTGACACAGCTCGTATATAATTGGAAAATATTAAAGTTTAACCGCTTCAAATTATGTTTTAGGCCATGAATAGACTTTGATGAAGAGTAACTTTTTTCCTAAAACTAAAAATAGAAAAGCTTTCTATATATCACCAACTTAAGTATCTATCTATCTTTTGAATGATATTGGAGCGCCTGGAACGTCGTTCCTTTACCTCTGTCGGTGTGTTTCTTGACGAAAGTTTGTAATCTAACATTAGCGAAGTTACCAAACACACAATTTGGATTCCGGAAAGAGCTCTCAGCAGTACAATGGGCAGAAATTCTAACAAATTGCATTACCATAGTAAAAAATGAACAACGCTTATCATATGTTGGCTTATTTTACATAGAGAATGCATACGATAGGATGTGGAATGATGCAGTAATCTTTAAAATGGCACTCCTTAAATACCCAATCAACTCTATAAGACTGATGAGCTAATTCCTATATGACAGACTCTTTAGAGCCAAAGTAGGCTCAGGCATACCCGCCATGAGAAAGGCAAGATAGGGCCTTTCCGCAAGAATCACCTCTCTCTCCCACTCTCTTCAGCATCTTTATCCACGACGTCCCAAATTTTAAGTAAATCAAAGGAATTAGGACATTATAGTTCGTAGATGATACTGCAATCTTATCAAGCAATTACAGAATATCCTATGCTAGGTCTAGACTTAGAGAAGCTGAAAAAATACTAGAAAACTTTTGTAAATCTTGGAAAAATAAGCTTAATACTCAAAAGACCCAGGTAATCCGATTTACTAAAAGACGAGGCAAATTCCATCAATTAGGCAAACAAAATCAAAACAAGCGACACTTACTTGGGCACACTCCTAGACTCAAACTTAAATTTTCTACTTCACACTAAAAGAAGAGCCGAACTTGTGGAAAAGTAATTTTTAGACTGTACAACGTTTTAGGCCCCAAAAACAAAATCAAATTGGCAGTTAAAAACAAAATACAGAAAGCAGTATTAATACCTGCGAATGATGGTCCCTGGGATCTCCTAGGGCCAAACAAACAATTATAACTGAGCAAAACAAATTGCTCCGACTGATAACCAATTTTAACATTTTACATGAAAAACAAAGACATTCGAAAAGATCTAAAGCCCACCGACCTTATAAAAATGGCAGATCTGCGCAGAGCAAACATGCTCGAGCGCCCAAAACTTTTAAACCAGCACACCACTAAATATAAATCAAACTCCATTCCCTTCTCACATTAAGAAGGGAATGCTTAAAAGTACCTTTACATATCTTCACCCAGCTAAACAAGAAAAAGCTATAAGTAAAAAAGAAATTGACGTGAGTTGTGCGTTTGCCGAACTTGCGGCGTCCCCGGAAGGGATGATTTGCATTTAAGGTGTCTGTGAAAATATTCTTAAAATATCTGGCAGGCACCCTAGGATTTTGTCGACTCCTTCATCTAAGTTGAACTTGCCCTTTAGCGCTTCCAGAATGATTGCTCCTGCTGTCAGAAGCTTGGAATATTCGAAGGCCTGGTGGGTGTGGCCTTCAGGCTGATGACTGTTTTATACCGCTCCTTATCGTGTGTTTGCTATTTGGGGTGCAATACCCTTCGCGACGTCATTATAACTGTGTTCTACTGGTACTTGGATTGTGTTTAGGATACCGATGGCACCCTCGATAATTTGCGGTATGATTACCATTGCAGTTTGCACACCGCGGCGGTTCGTGTCTTTGTTTCGCGCACTCGGTGGTCGGATGATTTTGATCGCATTTCACGCACTTATGGTTCGCGTGACAATTCCTTTGGAAGTGCCGGACTTTCGTCACCTATAGCACTGTATTATGCTTGATTTTGTTTTCGGAGATTCCACCGTCATTAATATTTGTAGGACTACTTTTAGGTGGTATATTTTCTTGCCAGAGTCAGTTTTCCCCAGCTCTATGTAGTTTGGAGCCATAGGTACGCTGTCCCTGCCGCGGTGCATCCTACGTACTGAAATGGCTGGCAGGCATTGTTTTCGTGGATCTGATATCGCCGTATCTGGGATTGTCTCCGGAAGTTCTCTGAAGGCTACTCTTGAAGTTTTCTCTTGCTTCAGCTGGTAGATGTGCAACGGTATTTGTTTCTCATTCTGGTAGCTGGTGATGCCTGGGAAATCGTTTTCAGTTGTTGATTGTGGGCTGATGCCTAGCGCGGTATTTTTTGCGCTGACAATCGCAAGGTTCTTCTCCGCAAGGTCGCTGGCGATTCGTAATCAGTTGTTCTTGCTTCGTATCACTATTAGTGGTGTCTTCTTGGGCGCCCTTCTTGATGCGGGCATAGCCTGCATAGTCTCGCGGATGGGCTCTGTTTTGTCCGATCGCAGGGGTTCGAAACGGTTCCCCATCTGGATTTTGTGGGCGAGGCCTGTGAGTTTTTTTGCATTATTACGCCTGTGTTTGCGCTTTTTGCCTTTCTGCAAGGTAAAGCCGTCTGAATTCGTGTATTATTGTTGATTTACGCCGTCTTCTTCGAATATTCCATAGTACTGATAAGCGCTTTAGCGGCGTGTTCTGCGCTCGTGCTTGGCGCAGGCGTAGAAACTTTGCTGGTGCGGTAGACTTTCATATAGTCGTGGGAAGCGAGGACTATCCTCTTCTCTATGGAATATTTATTTGATTTATATTTGCCTTCATGCACCACATGAAGGATTTCTAGCGGGAGCGCGCGTAGCAGTTCGGCTGCTTCTGTGTCTTCCCTTTTTAGTAATAGCCCAAGATGGATCTTACAGTCGCTTGGACTTTGTTACTTTTTAAACGCTTCGTAAACCAAAACTTATAAACGCGTGGCTTTGTATTGTACCCGACCCGCCGTGTCTTAGGTTAAAGGGACCTAAGATACAGCACAAAATCTTGAGTGATTTCGGCAGGAGCTGGTATATACGTGTGCTCTTGACAACAGCGCAACTCTAACTCCTCTTCAACTTAAGTAGTCACCTATTCCGTACTTACTTTTAAACAACAACAATTTTGGCCCTAAAACGTTCAAACAAGATTTGTGTACGAGTAACTGCTTCTAAGCGACACAAGTGTGTAATTTATGTATGCAAGGTACGTAATTAGACATTGTTTTCTTTATTGTCCCACATATGTGCTTAACTTGACTTTCCTAGTAAGAATTAACCGATTGGCACTATAGTAAAGGTCCCAGTTATTGTAGTGATTTGAAATCACAGCAGCCTGATTAAGACGCGCGCTCTAAATAATCGAGATGTACAGACACACATTTATATTACAATAATATAACCGTAAAAATTGCATTCTACATTGCATTATATACAATTAGCGTTTTAACAAAAAACGTATTTGGTCATTTTTCAATTCACGCAACTGCACTATAATGAACAAAGTAGATAATAAACTGCAAAAATAATGATTACTATTTAAAATGAAATCACCGAAGAGTTTCATAGCAATGAATCTTTATATTTCAGCAGAAAATGTATTTATTGGAAGATTTAGTTGAAAGGAGCTGTATTGTAAATTTTGTATTGATGAAAATATATAGCAGCCTTACAATGTATTCAACAGCACCATTCTATAAAATCATTTTATTGTTTAAAACTGCATTGATAATTTTCCCAAATTCCCTAATCTCCTAAAATGGAAATTACTACTAACAATACAGAAGTTTAGTTGTAGGTACAAATTTGGTTTAATTTTTATTTACAGAAACTGAAATTTAATTATTGTGAACACAGTAGTCACTGTAATTGATCGCACAGATTCTTAAATGGATTTAAAAAACTGAAATTTAAACTAAACTATAATTTAGCAGTAATCTTTGACAAAAAGCGGAAGGTACGAGAAACAACAAAGCTCTAAAAAACTGATATTCAGAATGAATTAGAGATTATAACTAAAATTGGGTTAGCTTTGTAACGACTTACTTTGTTGAATGTAAATTATCTTTAGTATCCTATTTCTAAATATGTAGCTTACTATATATTTAGTATTTCACGCCCTTTTCTAAAGAATTGAGGACGTTTCCCGGTAAATTGTGTTACATTCATGAAATAAATTTCATAAATACCACATTTTGACTTTTTTATCGAAGCAGGTATTCTCTAATATGCTTTGAGTCTAGACTATCACAACGGTTTTTAGCATTTAAAATTTTCGATTAAAATCAAAAATCTTATTATATCTATTTAATTTAATAAACTTTCGGTAATTGTGTCTGTTATGCCTTCAGGTCAGCATTCGTATCAGTTAGTCTAGGTTTTTTTACCCAATCTAGTGCAAAATCTCAATCAATTCCCTTGTGATGTTTCAATTTAATTATTAAATTACATGTGAGATTAAATTGACTATATCTGGGTAAAGTACAACTCCACATTTGTTTTTTACACCGCAATTATTTAATTATACAGTAATACTTTATTAACTACATAATTAAAAAATATATTAGTTACTTGAATTAAGCTATAATTTCATTTTTAGGTTATTTGCATATTACACTATTGTGAATCTTCCTATAAGACTATTTTAATTTTCACAATTTTATGCGTTTTGGTTTCATTAATTTGAATTACAAGATAGAAAGTACATATTTTGTGATTTTGGATATTTGTTTTCATTGCATTGAGAAAACTGCACTTTTATTCATCACATCATTATGATATTGGTACCAAAAACACGCTCTTGTCATTTGACAAACACTTATTAGCCTTGTTTGTAAATAACTACCTGATTGTGTATTAAAATTTTCATAACACTACTGATATGTATTCGTTGTTCAATTTAAACATTTAGTTGCTCATACTCATTACTGACTTTTTACGTTTCAATTAAATGGTCTTAACACTTTTTTCTGTATTTAATATTCTTTGTTCTTTCCAGCATTCACTACATTTCAGATTTCGTTAATTTTTGATACATGTCCAATGAAATCTGAGATTTAAAAATTTTTAAGTGTTTCCTTATTTGCGATAGATTTGCTTAAGTTTTACTTAAATCTCTTAATCAGTGCTCGTTTAATAGAATAAGTAAGTGGTGTTTGTTACCATAGTGGCAGTGTATGCAATTTAGAATTTTAAATCGCTTTTACGCTTATACTTTAAGCTAATCAAAGTGTTTAGTAATTTGGTAACAAACAAAAAAAAATTTTCGTCTTATATTTTATTAACAAACCAGCGGGTTAAACCTCTTTTCGTTCGGTCAATGATCCAAAAAATATTCTTACCTTTAAAATCTGTTTATATTTTTTTCAAATTCTTATATGACTTTTATTGTGGGTTCCACCAAGTGTTAATTACGACAATGATATGTCTTTACCATACAAGCAACAATAACATGCGAGTTTGATACATTTATTCAAATTATATAAATTTTAACAACAACACACCTATAAATATATATATATATATATATATATATATATATATATATATATATATATATATATATA
>JAHWXV010569230.1:0-15351 GCA_024586415.1 Phrixothrix hirtus | reverse complement strand
TATATATATATATATATATATATATATATATATATATATATATATATATATATATACAGGGTGTTTCGCCTAAGAACCAGCACAGAGCAGGGGAATGTAGGGGAACCAAAAATATCATGATTTAATGTAACTTACCTTAAAACAAACTTGCATCCCTGAAAAGTTATAGGTCTTCAAAGTTGGGTTTCAAATTTCGAAAAAAATCAATATACCAGTTATAGTTGAACTTAGAAAAACCAAATTTGGTAAACATTATGCAGGAAGCAAGAGAAATAATTGACAGTAACTAGAATTCAATTGAAGTATTTTACAGGGCTGATAAGGCATGATGCACCCTTAAAATGTGACAGATTTTTTAACCCATTGGCGGACTCAAAAGCTTGTTATTTCATTTTATGGAGAATTTAATTATAAAACTTTTCTTACTCTTGTTATTTTTCGAAAAACTTTGTTATTTTCAAGAAAAACCCGAATTAATAAAACACGTATTTTGGCGATGTTCTTTAAAATCATCGAAATTTTAAAACTGTGCTATGAAATAGACGTTAAACTTGACAGTGTAGAGAAAAAGTTATTGAACTGTAATAGTTGTTTGCTAAGTGTTTTGAATATGACCGGAAAGTTTTCGTTTAATGAACAAGTTGACATGCTATTAGTGTTAGGTTTCTGCGAAGGAAACTGCAGAAGAAGTGTTGAAGAATATAGGCGAAGATTTCCTAAACGTGCTATCCCCCATAAGGAAACATTTTACAATGTTGAAAGACGGGCTCGAGAAAGGGCGAGTTTATCAGTAACAAATGAGCACGTGCTACTACAATATGTGTAAACGTGTACAAGAGTTTATTTTAGACACAATTGGCGATGAAGCACATATTAGTACTAGAAATGTATCTCAACAAACTGGTATATCGCATACTTCGGTGCAGAGAGTTATCAGATGTACTCTACTACACCCATATCATGTCCAAAAAGTGCAAGAATTGTTATAGGAAGATTTGGTTATACGATTGAATTTCTGTCAGTTTGTTTTACAACAAGACATTCATTTTCAAATGAAAATTCTTTTTACTGACGAAGCTTGTTTCACCCGCAGAGGCATTACAAATTTACATAACTATTATGAGTATTCCGACGTAAACCCTCATTCAGTAACCCAATGACATTTCCAGCGCCACTTTAAAATATATGTTTTGATTGATATTATTGATCGGTATTTAACTGGTGCAGTTATTTTACCGAATCAGCTAAATGGCAAAAATTATTTAGAATTTCTCCAAAAAATTCTCCCGGATGTATTTGGCGAGGTGCCGCTGAAACTAAGATTGGAACATTGGTTTATGCACGATGGAGCACCGCCTCATTATACTGCTAATGTCAGAGACTTTTTAAACCACTAGTATCCAAATAAATGGATTGAAAGAGGGAATAATGGCCCACAACTTTGGCCCCCACGATCACCAGGTCTAAACAGATGTGACTTATTTGCTTGGGGAGCGATAAAACAATTTGTGTATTCCTCGCCAATTACTACCCGAGCAGAATTGTGGAATCACATTACGGATAAGTGCAATTTAATTCGAGACAATTGGCAGTTATTGGAAAGAGTAGACTTCAATTTTCGACGAAGAATAAATTTATCCCTGAGAGGAAACGATGATCTTTTTGAACAATTTTTATAACTTAGCGTAAATCTGTTATTTTTGTTGTTCAAATTGTTTGTTTTACTAATTAAATTATTCTTACTATAACTTTTTTCTAGATTGTCATGTTTGAGTTCTATTTCATAGCACACTATTAAAATTTCGATGATTTTAAATAACATCACTATAATACGTGTTTTTATTAATTCGGGTTTTTCTTGAAAACAACAAAGTTTTTCGAAAAATAATAAGAGTAGGAAAAGTTTTAAAATTAAATCCCTCATAAAATATATCACAATTTTTTGAGTCCGCCAATGAGTTAAAAGGTTCTGTCACATTTTAAGGGTGCATCATGCCTTATCAGCCCTGTAAAATGCTTAAATTGAATTCTACTTACTGTCTATTAATGCTCTTGCTTCCCGCACAATGTTTACCAAATTTGGTTTTTCTAAGTTCAACTATAACTCATATATTGATCTTTTTCGAAATTTGCAACCCAACTTTGAAGACCTATAACTTCTCAGAGATGAAAATTTGTATTAAGTTAAGTTGGGTTAAATCATCATATTTTTAGTTCCCCTAAATTGCCCTGCTCTGTAGCAGTTTCTAGGCGAAACACCCTGTGTATACGAGTATATATTAAAAATTTCTCTCAACGGCAAATTTAGAATTAGTCACTAAGTAGTTTACATCTAGAAATTAGCTGGATTTTATGGTAGCAGACCCAGTTAGCTTAAATATAGACCAAATTTTTATTTTTATTCTTATATGTTATCTATTACTCTTAATATTCTATAAAGGTCGACCTCGCCATGTTTAAAGTTGTAAGAGCCTAATTTCAATTTCAATCTTTTTACATGGCAAGATGACCTTTAGTATCAATTTTCACTTTCCATACATTTAAATAATAAAACAATTTCTAACAAACAAGTTAGAAATTAAATATCATCCGGCACTGATAACCATATTGAACTTAAATAGGTAGACGCAAACGTTTAGGTATTTCACAACAATTTTAATCGCTCTTAGGAAAACAACACAGTAAAACGTTAAGTATTCTTAACATTTTACTTTTTCTAACTTTACTTTGTTACAGTGTTGGTGTTCATTAATTATTTTGGTGAGATTCATCGATCTCCTTATATGTGATGTAGTGTTGAGTATTTTCAAATAACTTGAGGTTTGAGGTTTTTCAATATAGTTACAAACACTTGGCATGGAGTTAGATAGGTTTTCTATTTCCTGTTCAGTGTCGCTTTGTTCCAAAACATAGAGTATAGTGAACCATACATATGCAATCTAATCTATCGCTTTTAATAGGATCTATTGTAAAGCCTTGTTTTATCATCTAACTGAGTTACGCCTATTTGTATCAACAATTACATGATATTTAAAATTTCAATAGTTCGTTAATTCTGGTTTTAGAAGTCCTATTGTTAATTAAAAATCGATTATCTTGTAATGTTGTCAACAGGATTCGTAATTAAATGCGGTTGATGCACTATAACAAATAACCCTTATTTCCAATGCAGTTGACTATAGCATCAATATCCTTTAAGTCTTTCGTTTTATACTGCAACAAGTATATCATCAGCCATTAAGCCTATATTGTGCTTTAGAAGACCTTGGATAAACAGTACTGATATCTTTCAGATTTGTAAAATGTTAACAACAAACTGATCTCTCTGCTCTAACACATAGTATGTATCCATATGCAGTAATTTCACAAAATGTACCAAATTAGCTGATAGTTATAGTTTTGAGTCCTAATAGTTTACATCTCAGGTTTACCTGTTTTAAATCGTATATTCAAAAACTCATTATCATGCATCAAGTGATGCACAAATCATTGCCAACATATAAGTATTTTACACTGATCTGCTGCTGAGAATTTTTGTTATATTGGTATTTTGTCTGAATGAAAATGGACAATGTATGGCATTGCGAGGTTTACTAAATAATAATAATAATAATAATAATAATAATAATAATAATAATAATAATATTAATAATAATAATAATAATAATAGTAATAATAATAATAATAATAATAATAGTAACAATAATAATAATAATAATAATAATAATAATAATAATAATAATAATAATAATAATAAAGCTTTATTGTCCAACAGAAAAAAATTTCTAAATAAAGCACAATTAAAAACTAAATATAAAATTATGTGTAGTAATAATTAATAAATTCAATATAAATATAAATATGGTTATAAACATAATTATGTTAGAGGATTTGGGCATATTAAACGATAAAAAAGGCAATAAAAAACAATAAAGAAGAATTAGTAATTCTATATAGTTTACAAAACCAAGTTACCATGTGAAACAAAGTATATTAGGTATAATAAGTTGTACATAATATATATATATAAAGCAAGAAAAAAGTAAAATAAAATAAAATAAGAAGTTCTGTGAAAAATAACTAAAAAAAATATCAAGTAGTAATAAGAAACTAATTAAATATAGGAAAAAGGTTGAATAATCCACATTTGCATTATAATAAATGTAATAATTGTTTCAGTGGACAAATATTAATATCGGTACACTCGGATATATTATTACAGATATTTGTCATCCTAATAATAGGTGGGAGTGTTGGTTCGTATAGAAGGGTTGTAAAAGGTCTTATTATTACGTATCTGCCTATTTGGTACTTGTATGTTGATCATTTGAAGAAGAATTGGGCAATCTATTTTAGAATAAATCAAATTCTATAAAAAAGTAATGCTTATTGCTTTCCGTTTTTCCTCAAGGATATGCATTTTGAATCTTTCAAGAAGCTCTTCTTCGGGAAAGCCTCTTTCTGGGTAAACTCCATTGAGTTTAAAGTTTAGGAATTTAGAAAACTTTTTTTGAACTTTCTTTGAGGTTTAATATGACATTCATAGAAAGGGTGCCAAGTTATCGCACAATACTCAAGCTTCGTACGAACTAATGTACAAAAAAGCTTTCATTGCAGTAACGCTAGTGAAGTTCTTAGAATGTCTTATGACAAATCCTAAAGTTTTGGTGACAGAAGAATAAACTGTTTCTATATGCTCAGTAAAGCTTAAGTACTGTCAAAAGCAATCCCTAAATCCTTAATGGAGTTGCATCGTTGCAAAATTATACATTCTACTTGATAAGGATAAAGAATTGGATTCTGCCTACGCGTATATGATACCACTTTACATTTCGAAATATTTAATTGAAACACATTAGTATTGCACCAATTTACTAAGTTAGTTACTCCTCGTTGCATTTTCAAACAGTCCGAAGAGGATTTAATAGACGAAAAAAGTTTCAAGCCATCAGCAAAAAGCAGTTTGTTGCACCGTAGAACATCAGGAAAATCATTAATGGCTAATAAAAATAAAAGAGGCCCTAAGGTGGAATCCTGTAGGACTCCAGATGATACTCTAGATGAAGTAGATTTATGGTTATTCTAGGCTACATATTGCAGACGGTTTACAAAGTACGACTTAGAGAGCTTTAGTAAAGAATTAGAGAATCCAAATGTATGCAATTTTGTTATTAAAGCGCTATGGTTAATACGGTCAAAAGCGTTAGCAAAGTCCGTGTATATTACATCGACTTGTCCTTGCCCGTCAAGAATTTGTGCCATGTATTGTGTTAAGCACGCTAAATTAGTAGCAGTTGATCGACGCTCTATAAACCCATGTTGATACGGAGAAATATAACATTTCACCGAAGCATACATTTGAAAATATAAAATAATTTCAAATATTTTTGCAAAATTAGATATGATGCTAACAGGTCTATAGCTAGAAATAGTTGAATAGTCACCATTTTTGTGTATAGGGCATATACGGGCTATTTTCCATAACTCAGGAAATGTGCTTATTTCAAGGTCAAGATTGAATATATGACTTAAAGGAGCAGCAAGAACTCTAGCACAATCCTTAATTAAGCAACTAGGCACTTGGTCACCATCGGCGCTTCTAATTCACTTATGGAACTAATCGATATACATGGCATATTACTGAAACCATTTAATTCTAATTCAACATTAGTTTGAATTACGTTATATACACTAGAAAGGTATTCACTAAACGCATTAACAATTGCTTGTGGTGAATTTAATGTGGAGTTGTTGTAATACGTTTTGTTTGGTATTCTAGACGAGCCTTTCCTTTCATGAACGTAAGACCAAAATGATTTAGAAGAATGTGTGATAGATTGCTGCACTGTATTTAAATAATTTTAATAATTGATGGAAATTTGTGTTTTTACTAGGGACCGATAACGTTTATAGTCCATATAGTCAACAATCTGTTTGGTTCTTTTATATCTGATAAAGTATGTGTGTTTCCTTTTTATATTACTTACTACTTCTTAAGAAAACTATTTAGGGTATTTGCCAATCTTAAAAGTTTTTGTAGGTACGCACTGATAAAAGATTGAAAGTAGCAAGCGATACATTTCGGTACATGTTATATTAATGTCCAAACAATTATGCAAGAAAGATAACAACAAACAATTTTCTGTAATAGTTTTCATCAAGTTTTTATGAATTCTGTCGACGTATCGTTTCCTTATATAACAATATTCCGTATAATAACAGTTTTTTGGCATTATACATTTAATATAATAATTTTTCCTACATTACGCCACCGATTTTGATTGGCATCGAATATCATTTGTCGTGTTTCTATGTATAAAACATATACCTAAGTTTTTATTGTGCATTGATTCTAAAAGCAATGATTCTACTATTTTTATTAATATTTTGTGGCAACAAAGTATATTGATTTTCGTCTGTATTTGTAATTTAAATTATTATTCAAATTGATTATTGTAATTACGCTATGAAATTTTAGTTAAGATTTCTGTATATTCTGTTGAAACATAAATTCATATTCTTTGTGATGATTCTGAATGCTGATTTAACACAGTAAATAAATATACATACATTTTAAAATTATATACGATTTACTAGAACGATTCTCTTCAAAAACGCATTTTTGAAGTACTGTTAACTTATGAATATACTCTGGTTATTATGTGTACTCAACAGAAATACTTGAGGATTAAAGAGGGAATATTTTAAAGAGGAGAAGAACTGATTGTAGATAGCGGATAGTGGTTCATCTTAATTTCAGTTAAAGTATCTATAAGTTCCGAAATAATGATAGTAAGTTATATTCGTGTTTTTATTGTAAAACTCCGATTCCATGTATGTAAACTTTCATGCTTTAATTAGAATTTTGGGCTTGAATGTTTGGTTTCGTATAAATACGCTGGTGACAAACCTGAAAGATTAGAAATACAATGATAACTAAGATGAATGAGATTTACTTGCTTTCCAGGCTTGGCGAAATTGATTTGGGCTGGTGAGAAGAAAAGTTCTTGTCAGTGATTTTATTTCCCAATTTTAAAGTACGGAATATCAAAAACCATATGATTAGATCTTTTATCACCACTAATGACGTTTCACACGTCAGTCGAGTTTATATATATTTAAGAATCTTATATATGATGATAAATTACGAATTTAGTACTACACATATCTATTCCGAAGTCAATAATAAAAATTATCTGAATTCCTCATTCACATTAATTAAATGCATTTTAAAGTTAAGCACATTGCCTTTTCAAATTAATTAACATGGCATATTAAATGGTACGCCCGTATTTTGTAATTATTGAGCATTTATAACCTAAATATCTTCCGCAATTCACTGGCATATTTAAAGTATCTTTAATTGACCATCGTGTGCTCGTCCCATAAATTCATCCTATCGTTAACGTTTTGAAATGGTTATTTAATTTGTAATGTAGTAATTAATAATTTCTGTTTGTTAATACTATAATAGTAAAATTGTAAGGAGGACTTACTTTTATTAAAAAAAGCAACACTTTAAATTAATTCACGTTGGAGGCAAGAACGACGAATTATACAATTCTCTGTTTAAAATACACCTTTTTTCAATCTTGCTATTGCCTCCACAAACTTAGTTTTAATTCCTGTGGTTTATTTTATATTTATGTTGACAATTGATTGATATGATGTATAAAAAGTGTAGTTATTTGTTGCAAATTTAGCTCCACCTACATATATGTATTAACTTTAGTGTGTGCTTTATTAATTTTAATTTTGGATGATTTATTAAAGATCTAGTTACATTTCTAAAATACAGGAGACACGTTAAAAGTTCTCTTTGTAAGAAAGTACAAATTGATATCATTTACTATGGCAACCTTTACAAATAATCTCAAAATATATTCATCTCCGTTACAGGGGAAGCTAAGATGATTTCCATTTGCAAGCGAAAATAATGATTTACATATTACCACTTTTTGAACATAAGTGATAAATAATTTTATATTTAGCATTAATAGTAATTGCGAAGTTCAATATATGTAGCACATATTGAAAGGATCTTTTATAAAGCTTTAACTGCCCAATAGTCGACAAACTTTAATATAAATGCGATAATTTCGCTCACGGCCATTGAGTCTTCGATGAATGAGTTATTAAAGGCGTCTGGGGTCTAAAGAGAAAGCCGTGTGTTTGATCCTCGTCCGTAGAAGCATTTCTTGGACGTTTTACTATTCTAAGTATAATAAATTCATCAAAAATCACATTATACTAATTTCTTTCGACTTTTAAGTCTTTCAACGCGTACTACATATATTGAACTTCCCAACCTTGATCTAATATTATACAGTTCTAAAATTTTTCATTTTCAAATAGAAGCTGATAAAATGTTTTAAAATATTTCTTTATAATATGTCTTCATAGATATTTTACCTTTATCAGTCATTCTAAAGCGTGATTTATTTTTCCGTTCCAAACAGTTCTATCTGCAATGACAACTTGTTAATCCGCTTAGCTTCTCACTAAAGTTTTAAATCAGTTAGCTTGTCTATAGCTGCAGATCAATGTAAAATATTTCACGAACATATCTGTTCTCGCGTTGAGTGCGTAAGAATTAGATGCGGAATTTCATGTTAGTATACAACAAGTGTTTTAAATTGTTAAATGTATTTTTCGAATTCGTTCATCTAGGGAATTTATAATGCTAGAATATAAGGAACACCAAAATTTGCGTACCGGGGATAATCTGCAGCATTTCTAAGGATCGGAGAGGTTACAGTAGGGCGTCCCAATTACGACTGGTCTATAAGATAGTTTTCAATATCCATTCCTAGTAGTAGCTTCTTGAAGAATAATTTAATTTCTGAATTTTTATTTGACATATTGAATATACAAGTAGCTTTTGTCAATAACTGTTGAGCAGTGCAGTAAATTATAACCGAGTGATTGACTGCCAATCTTGTGCTGTACACCCACGTGTAGAGATGTAATTATTTTCACCAATTTTAAATAGTAGTTAATATGGTAGTGTGCAGAGGATGCGTATGTTGTTGTTTGCTATGAGATCGTAATTTTTGGCGTTACCATATGTCTTTCAACGAGTGTATGTGTTCGTTGTTTTAATTTTGTTTAAGTTAAAGTAGTAATCTTATCATTTTAACTATATATAGAACGTAGTAGCGAATGTAGATGTTTGTATTAATGGCAATTTATAATTTATATAATAAATACGTTTGAATGTATATATTTTATTACAATTTGGAATCACTATCTGAACTACATCAGTAGTACCAGTAGTTATAAAATCAGTGTACAGCGTGAGCGAAACTCGATGTCTCAGCTCTACTAGTAGAAAAAGAGAAACGATAGAAAACATCTGAAAAGTGATTCTTAAATGGGTAAGGTCTATTTTAAGCCTAATTTGTAAATTTTTTCATGGTTTTAAACTGATGAAATGACGTCATAAAAATTTTTTTCCCTTAAACATACCTATATTTTGGTATATTTTAAAAGAGATGATATTTATAAACAAAGTTTATTAATAAAATTTTCTATCTTTTTCCGTTAAAAAATTATAAGCAAATTTGTAAAAAAAGGTTTTATCTAAAATTCGCAATTGTGATTTAAACAAATTGCCTTTGGAAACAAAATAGAAAAATTATATCTGTCAATAATTAAGCTAATGGCTGACAAATGTCGTTTTAGTGTTGTTTTATTTTTAAAATGTTTACGCACAATGAAAAAGTCGACATGTTATTAATTTATAGGGAATCTAAGAAGAACCCTAGAAAAGCAGTTCAGTTATATGCTCAGACATACCCTGAACGTGTTATTACAAGCTTAAACATATTTGGAAGATTGGAACGAAATTTACGTACAAATAAGGAAAAAAATTGTTAAAAGGATCAATTCTGACAATACTGACTAACTAACTGACTGACAATATCCATGTTTTGCAGTATTTTGAAGACCATCCAAGGAACTTGATTCGGCAAGCCTGTCGTGAGTTGAATTTAAGGTACAGTTTGGGTTGAATTTAAGATACAGTTCGGTACGAAAAATTTTGAAAGAAAATAATTATCACGATTATAAACTTCACAACTTGGAACACTTGTCAGATCAACATAAACAACAAAGAATTAATTATGTTGCCCAAGTGATTAAAAACCTAGAAATCAATGACAATCGGTTTTTTCAGCATGTATTGTGGAGGGATGAAAGCTGTTTTGTTAGTAACGGTAAGTCTAATAAAAAAACGAACATTTTTGGCCTACTGAAAATCTATATTTTGTCAATCGGATTGAAAATCAAGGACTCTTCGGAACTAATGTTTCGTGTGGTATTATTAATGGGCGTTTTATTGATCCACATGTTTACGAAGAAGTTTTACATAGTGAGCGATATTTGCAATTTCTTCAAGAACAGCTTGCTGTGTTTCTCGAAAATGTGCCATTACAGTTGCGAGCGAACATGTGTTTCCAGCATAAGGAGCTCCAACCTCATAAAGCAAGAATTGTCCAACAATATTTAAATGAAACTTGTGGAGAAAATTGGATAGGTATAAATGAATCGATATAATGGGCGCCTAAATCACCGGACATAACGCCACTGTACTTCTTCTTGTGGGGAGCTTTGAAAAATAAAGTTTACAAAACACCGTCTGTTAACTTGGAACATTTAAAAGAAAAAATTAGAAATGCTTGTGACGAACTATCTGGAGAAATGTTACGCAAGGCTTCAGTGAGAGAAGTAAGGAGGAGATTGGATAAGTGTCAGTAAGTAGGAGGTGCTAACATTGATAATTTGTTGCAGTGACTGCCTACATACTGTTTCTTTCTGTGTTTTTAATGTTAAATTAATAATTAATACTAATTAATAATAATAATTAATAGTAGTTGTTTATTGACAGATGCGACTTTCTTATTTTTTCCAAAGGCTACTTGTTTAAGTCGTGACAATTGCGAATTTTAGATAATACTTTTTTTTTCAAATTTGTTTATAATTTTTGAACAGAAAAATTTGTTCAGAAAAATTAGCTCTTTCTAAGTATACTAAAATATAGGTATGTTTCTGAGAAAAAAACCGATGATGACGTCATAACCTTAAGAAACTCTTTTCAAATATTTTCTATCGTTTTTCATTTTCTTATAATAGAGCTGAGACATCGAGTTTCGCTGACTCTGTACATATGCTAGATTGATTCAACGTACGTATAAATAATTCAAGATATTAGGAAACTCAGGGAAAATATTTTACGATCTATGTAATCGTTAGCTCATAGAAGATGCCTCTAGCACCATTTGATAGCTAAACATTTTCAACTTTGATATTTAATAAGTTTTAAGCCTTATGTAGTCTTCTCATCAGAACCCCTTACCTTGGAAATTACGAAACGCTCCAAAACTTATTTTAAGTTAACAATTTTATCTGATGCAGTTATTTGCACATTCTAATTTCAGAATTTCGCCAGATTATGGTCAAATCTCAATTCCAATCTCAGCCTAGGTTTACTTTACAATTGTTTGTGGTAATTTAGACACATAGGTGTTGCATAGGTTAAATATTTGCATTGAAAGAGATAGCTGGTTAAAGTTTGAATGTGTGGTAAAGTATGTATAACGCATTTGTGTATGTATAAGAAGCTACTGAAGAGTACAGTACAACAAAATCAATGTACAAGCGACACAGAGCATGCGTAAAAGTAAATAACGGTATGAGTAGTTATTTTGACGTAAAGCAAAGATTGGTACTACCTTCATTGTATTTCAATATGTAGATTAATAAATGTATGAGGGTTGGGTATAAGAGAGAAAATGGTGTTGGAGAAGGTTAAATAAAAGCAATTGTATGAAAGCGAGGAAGTTTGAAAAGTGAATGTGGGGGAAACGAACATAATAGTTTTTAATAAAGAGAGCGCAACTGAAGATGACTTTTTTAGGATAAATGTTGATATAAAGGATTAAGTAAATGAAGTTTTGCATCTTAGTAGAGTATTTCGTAGGTATGGAAAAATGGATAGTGAAATGGAAAGACGACCAAAGGTAGGGAGGAAACTAACCCAGATAATCCTAAAGCAAGTGTATGCATCCAATGCAAGTTTTTTTTATTGGATATTTACTAGGAAGTGCTTAAAAAAATACACAAATAAAAAACATAATGTATATTCTTATCAAAATAAAGAAAAAATTCTATACTACTTGTAGTACATCAAAGAAATAAGGGAACATATTAGCAAAATTCATTTGTTTGTGTGATAATCAATGAAATATTGAATATGTTTTGCAATATTACACATAACGCATCTAGTTTATGCTCGTTCATGACATTGGCAACATCTGGTACGCATTTCTTGACGAGTGACGTAATGATCAATACGGTCATATCTAGTGTCGGCGCTTTATTTTGTAGAAGGTCGGCCTCTTTAAAATGAAAGTGGTTTTTTGTTCTGTGACAATATAGCAGTAACAACTCAGTTCGTTCATATCACTTCCGTGATTGCGATGTAACTACCATGCGTTTTGTAAAGCTGGGTCAATTCAATGTGTAAATAGTGGGAAGTACCCCTTTTTACGAGGAACTGATACACGATAAAGCTCTATATTTTGGTCAGAGCGGTCTACTCCACACCATATTAGCATTATATACATAAACAACGTGTGTCTACTCAATCTGAAATTAACAACAATAACTATTTGTAACAGCGTATTTCAACTTGTCGAACACCATCCAGCACATTACGCTTCTCTTTCCATGAATAACGTTTCATATTATGAATAGGTTCGACTCCAGCATAGTTAAAACATAAGGATACCAAGCTATTGTCGTTCCACTTAACAACTATGATGGTTTGGTCAGATATCTCCTTGAAATCATATGAACCGCGACTCTTCTTTCTATTGTTTACTATCAATTAATGGGTTGCCAGGTAAATGATTTCCTTTTACTGTTCCTGTTCCATAAAGGTTTTTTTCAGTAAGCAATTCAATTAAAGAAATCGATGTAAAAAATTGTCAAAAAATGAATGAAATTTGTCTGCTGCTTCCTACGCAGAACTTGTAACCGCATCTAATTGGTTTCCCTTCCATGAATTCTTTGGTACCATGCCTTACGTAATATGGCACCATGGTCTCATCAACAAAGTGCATTTGTTCTAATTGACCACTTTTCAAGAATTTTCTATTTTGATGCTGAAATAATCGTCTTACTTTTGAAAATTTATCAGTTGGATCTAAATTGTTGTTTTGAATGTCAGTATTTGACATAATAAAATAAAACTTGCCTCTAGTGCTTTACTGTGATACTATTCATTGTGTGAGTCTCGTTTTCGCTCCCATAACAATTTTCGCCTTGGTACAGGTACATATCCACTTAAAATAAGTACGTCTATAAAGGCCCTAATTTTAGCAGCATCAACTTGTTGTGTCCTATTTCTTTGCTGAGCGTATCGGTTTGTTTTACAAACAATTGTACTTATAATATCAATATCAAAACAATCATAAAACTATTCCATTGGGCTCCGAAATTACATATTAGGCACTCTTTCAGGCCCTGACGGACTTACTAGACCTGAGAATTTTATGTCCTGTTTCACCCAGCAGTAAACCTTCTTAATGTATTGTTTTCTTTCCATTTTCTCAGCAATATTTAGTTTAGCGAAATATGATAAAGGTATATCATCATCTTATGTAAAGTCATCTTCTTGTTGACGAACTAGTTTTATTTCAACAGGAGCACAGAGTTGCGAACCAGGTACGTTGTCAATTACCACAACATCTTCATCGCCGGAGTCCTCATCAGTTATTCTTCCACAAGAATTTACTGGAGGAAATACGGTCACGCTTTCTACATTATTTAACATTTCACCAGCCTCTTCTAACGTGTTTAAGACGTTATTCAGGGTAAGTCCCCTAAAGTAAGAAACAACACATATATATTCCTAATGAACTATATTTAATACATGTAAAAAAAAGTAATCGTAGGGAGCCAGTTTACGTAAAAACATAAACTTTGAAAATAGATATCGTAAATTACATCATTTTTGTTTATATATTCATACTAATTCAAATCCATTATTTATTTTAAAATTGTTTAAACAACTTACCCAAGAAAGTGTACGCGATAGTTAGCCATTCTGTTAAAATTAACTTATTTATTTTAATACTATCCGCAGAAAATTTGATAAACAAACACAATAGCTATATTATCTCCTTAGCAGTGTAAGCGCATCTAAAAATATGAAGACTTCTATTTGTAATTTGGCAACACCCTATATATAGGAAATCATTAACATAATAAGATGTGTAAAATACCCGTATTGTTTTGATAACAAAACTTACAAATGAGGATTTTTCAGGTCATTACAAACTCCGTTTATAAGAAACAACCTCTGGTTTTTGAATGTAAAAATAATTCAATTTCAGTTGTTTACAAATCCATGTTCGTTTTCTAAAAATAACTGGCAACCGAGAATTTTCCCCCTTTCCCGGCAATTTCAAGGCAAAAGAAGCTTAGCATCCAGATTAGATTAGAGTATGGAGCTCTCGAACACACACAAGCGGTAGCGCGAAGTGTCTTTGCCATTTCCAAGGTAATGTTTTCGAATTAGTTACCCGTATCGTTTATCGTCGTTCTGAATTTAAAAAGAATTCAGGCTATTGGGCGCTTTTGCCAATCAAATAAAAAGTGGGTCAAAAATTCACCGTCCTGGTCTAGTTAGACCAAAAGGGGTCATTAGACGTTTGGAAAAGTATCCCGGATACAATAAATATATTGGAAGCCAGGCAGGCAGTATTTTCTGCTACTAACGGTCTCGAATCCCGGCAATCCCAAGTAAGTGGTCATTTTAGTCCATCATTTAGGCCTGTTCCGCCTAACAACGCCAATAATTATCTATAAATAACAAATCGCTGGGGAAGTTGCTAACACCTAGTTACATGAGACATTTTGTTACTAAATTATGTAAACTCTTTTATTTAGATTTAACGTGACAGTTTGTGATTAGTTAGCATAGTTAATTGTTATTGTTTAGGACCACCTTAGATTAAAAAGGGGTCAATATTTCGTTAATTAATTAATATCAAGATATTTAAGTATATTATTTTGGGGATCCCTACATATTTTATTGTTTTAAGGATAATTAACCTTTTAGCGACTAGTTAATCGTTTATGCCAATTTATGCTAATGGTATATAACCTTTATTCTGTTTGATTATACTTGTTTAGTTGAAAATCTGATATCGTACTTATTTTCGAATTTTTAATAATTTTAATGATATATACTAATTTTCTTACAGGAAAATAATAAGTTTAAGCATTTAGGTAACGCACACATATTGTAAGTCTGATTTTGTACTTATATTACGACTTCTCCAG
>JAHWXV010569204.1:0-11753 GCA_024586415.1 Phrixothrix hirtus | reverse complement strand
ATATATGTTTGCCGCAGGCGGGTCATTAAAAATCAATTATGCCGCGGGGGGGTCATTAAAAACCGGTTTTCAAGGTCGGAGGAGGAATGCTGTCACAGAACTCTCTATCTACATCTACTTACATAAATCTTTTTGATATATCAGAACTATATCCGTTGGTTCATTGTATTACAAAAGAACTATCAATGCCTCTTTGTATTCCTCCTGAATTTAAGAGGCGTAGGAGACACTTCAGGTGCTGGAAATTGGAAAGGCATGCCATCTACGTCGCTGTCACCTTTACAGTATGCGAAGCATCTTCTACCTCATTATAAAAGTGTGGTCATGTCACAATTTACTGCCACATTTACAAGAACATGGGTTGCAAGGAGGGTTGCAATGTATCTTTCGCCATGGAACTTTTCACCCGACACGCGAAGTAGAAGCATTTAGGAATTTTGTAAAGAATCACTGTTGAGCAACATATGATGTATGCTTCAGGTTATTGTTTTGCTCAAAATAATATACCCGAGGTTTGTAGTTTTATAGCGGAAGCTTTTACATTTTGTTTTAAAAATTCATATATGTATCTCATTTTAATTAAAATCCCATCAATTATCTCTACGTTTCCTGCCCCACTAGCACCCATAAAAATTCAGAAGAGGAATGAACCACCGCCGTGTTTTATGTTGTTACATATTTTTTTAAATTCTGTCCTTGACTGTCTCGATACACACCTAAAGCAAACAAGTTTAATTTTGATTAATCACAAAAGATTACGTTTTCCAAAACTCCTTCTGGTTGATTAATATACAGTTTTACAAACTGTAAGTGTCTGACACAGTTTGCTGCAGTATGAACGGCTTTGGGTGAAAACGTTAACCATTGTGGATATCCTGATGTAATACAATACATGACGAATGGTATCATATGATACGTTATGCCCTATTTTTGAGTGAACCTCATGGCATAATTTCGGCACACCAACTGAGAATATGTTATTTATCACGAGTACCTTGGTTGTTCCGCAAAGACCCTTCATATTTAAATTTATTAACAATTTTTGTATTGTAGAATCAATGCGATGTATTTGGCCTATATTCCTAAGAGATTTTCCTTCACAGTACAATTTAAGCACAAGTTCTCTCACAGAAATGTTAGTTTGCCTCCCTTTCCTTTTGCCATTATATCGTGAAAGTACGAGGGAATATTTTTATATAATCAACCTAGCTTTGAAAATGATAAGTTGAATTCTTAATTTCTTATTATAAAGTTTTTGTGACATTTGCGCACATCTGTACAAAATTTGAAGCAAACTGTGGGAATACTAAAGTGTTCGTAACTGTTTTTTGTGTTGAAAATGAGTGATATAGTACTTGAGTATCGGAGAGTCCTCACAAAGGAAGGATATAGACCAAAAATTAACCAATTATTTATATCTGCAAGCGAAATTTTGGGCTAAACATGGGGTATAGAGTTTTTATGGGATCATTCAAAATCAGGATAACTTGTTGAAAGAAGTTCTGCTAAAACCAACAAGAGAATTTAAAGATTTAGTCTGATTGAATCGGTGTCCATCGTTACTACAGCTGCTATAATATCCGAAACTACTGCTTTAAAAGTTTACATGATGATTTAGGCATGAAAAGGTGTCTGTGCATTGGTTTACCAAACTATTTATACTATAGCAAAAGCTTACGGGAAAACAAACTTGTCAAAGAAATTTAATTGCTCTGTAAGGCGATGGTAACTGTTTTTGCGAATTCTTACTGGTAACGAGTTTTAGGTCTATCACTATGATCCTTCCACACAGCATAAATCCATACAGTATGTTCACGGGGGTTCTCCACTTTCAAAAAAGGCCAAAATGTAATCTTCTGGTGGAAAATTGATGGCAACTGTGTTTTACGATATAGAAGATGTATTTTGAGTTGAATACATAGATAAAGACACTAAAATCAATGCTAAGGTTTATGGACAGACGATTCGAAATTTAGAGGCAGCTATAGAAGAAAGGAGACTTCATTCTTGGAGAGAAAAAATTTTGATTTTATATAAGAACTGCAGGGTGCATAAGGCACGAGCAGTTTAACGCATGATCGACACTTCAACAAGCTTCTACAATCAGAGTATAGATAGTCCAGATTTATCACCCTGTGATTTGTTTTTGTTTAAAAATTTAGAAAAGTTCCTTAGCACTAAAAAGTTTTCTTCAGGTACGAGGTCAAATGTACTGTACGTGAATATTTTGAGGACCTTTCAGAAAAAAACATTCTCAAGCAATGCAGCAGCAGGAAAAACGTTGGACTAAATGTGTAAATATTGAAGATAGTTATGTACGTACATATATGTACATACATACGCATGCGCATATGTAACTTTCATATTACTTTTTCAAAAATGAATACAAGAATCGCAAGTTTCTTTTAACTAATAGCACGGTAAAAGTAGTGCTAACATTATTATGAGTAAATAGTATACTATGTGCATTTCATTTTGGTCAAACATAATTTTGAATTGGAGTGTCCTACGAATAGGGACTGGGCGTTTAGGTGATTATTTGTTGGGTCAAAGTTGGTTTTTCAGTTCTGTGATAGCGCAAACTTTTTATCTGTTTATATGTTTATAATTTTTATCTAATTATAGTTTTCTAAGGAACTCATTTAGCCATTGATTCCTTTCATATATAATCACCTAATCCGATGATTCAAATGTGATAAATATTAAATTTTTGAATTATCTTTTGTAGCAGCTGCATTTTTATCAGAATTGTATATATCCGAATTTTGATCTACACTGAACATTTAGTGCGGATTTCACATACCTTTAGTAAATGTTAAAAAGTCCTTAGTTTATGTTGATAGTTTTATTGTTGTTTGTTTTTGTACTATATCACAATGAGTAGAGGCAAGTTCCTGACTCTTGAAAAGCGATGTATTTTGCATAGTTGAAAGAAATTGAAGATTGCATTGTTACATTACTACTAAAATATAAATAATGAATGCAATTATTGAACTTTTAAACCATACAACTCGCACATTTTGTACTAGTTTATATAACTAATCTCATCAAAAACAGTTTTAATTAGACAACTTTATTTGAAACCATAGTAAGGTTATTTTATCGCTCAATATTTTTATAAAATTTCTTTTAAATTTCACAATAACCTTTTATCGATGACAATCCATTATTAAGTGGATTAGTTTTAATAATTAACATAGTAACTGTGTAATAAAGCTGTTTCATAACTTTTTATAACTTTGTACAATACTGACATAATGGACAACAAACAAAATATTATTTTTTTTATATAAAGGTGCTCTTTATCAACATCGACACAAGTACAACTGCCCTGAAGATATAAAATATACGAAAAAGTTCAGCATATGATAATTAATATTAAATTTACTTGAGATAAGACTAAATTCTACAATAAAGAACTTCAATAATTGCATTCATTACTTATATTAATTCATCCACAATTCTAATAAGATGGAAACATTTAATGTATTACTACTAAAAATTGATGAGTGAACAGATGAAGGTGAAGTGCAAGGTGGTAATCTGGGAAATTCCGTTGTTTGTGACGTAGTAGTAACAGTAGAAATTATTATTAAGCCTAATGAAGAACTCTACAAGAAACCACCGACTTCTAATGCTTCTGAGGAATCAACACCTAAGTGGACGAAAAAGGAAAAGTAAAGGTATCGTAGCAAACACGTTTTAGTGATTACAATATATAGCAAGACCCTGACACCAGAAGTTTTTAGGATTGGAAACTATCTTTGCTGATGTCACCGGATGTCACGATGGGTCGATTATATAGTTATAATTCGATGTCTACTTGAAGTGTAAGTGACGATACACGTTATGATCAACTTGATCGCGTGCTAAGAAATCTGGTGTGAGAGAACACACGACTTTCTCTTACCTATATAGGTATGCAAATATGCAAATGTCCACAAATGATTAAAATATTATTTACGTTTATTTTGAGAACGATAACTGGTACGGTTACTCATCCAAGCTACTAGACATGCAACACCTGCTTGACTCGAAGCATTTTCTATGATAACTCGCTTCAACGTATGTTTGTAGGAAAAACTCTAAGTTTACGTAAAAGCATATCAAAGACGTAAGAACTGTAGCAAGTTTTGGAAACATTGTTACGGACGTTTTCGAGAAAATCGCAAAAAACTTTAAAACCGCAAGAACAAAGTGGCACTGCAGGTAATTCGATTTTAACTAAATTCTTGCCGTTTCATGTACGGATAATGGAGAACTTAGTAAAGTTTTTGATTTTCATATGATGATTTGTTTTTGAGATATGTTGTTCACAACTAATACTTACTCCAAGTAGCTCCAGTTACTCGATTTTCAAAAATCTATTAGAGAAACCCCTTAATTACATTAAGTAGCTAAGAAATATACCAAGTTTTAAAAAAATCGTTATAGCTGATTTCAAAAAAACCGCGAAAACGGAGAATTCTGAAAATATCTAAAAATGACAGAAATAAACCGATACTTCCGGTTATTCGATTTTACCCAAATTTTTGATTTTACAGTCAAAGGCTATTATGATTCCTTCTTCAGTTCCTGAATGCTTTAGCTGTATCAACATCAATAGATCTGCTATCCATACAGAACCATTTACCTTGGGCTCGACCGTCTGAGGTGTCCTAAGAATCGCCTTGAAACGGTGGTGACTTCCTTCACGAGTGTCTATAATTAATTATTATAACAGCACCCCTTTACTAGTACCAAATATGTATGTATTAGCTGAAGCGCGTACAGCAAGACACACGAAATCGCACTTTAATCACGATTGCCTTCAATTTATTGAACTCGATAATACCTGAATTTAGGCCGACAAAATTTTAATTTTTAATAAATAAAAATACGGCCTTTCTTGGCGTCTTTTTAAATCTTAATTGAATTTTAACTACTGACTGATTGTTTTTCTTTTCGTTCTATTTGCAGATTATTAAAAAATGTAACATGATCCGAGATTGTCGCATTTCATTCTTTTTATTTATAAATTCAGTTCTTTTGCACGAATAGATTCGATCTTTTTGTGGCCTTACTACTTCAGCGCCAATAAGTCGTAAATATTTTGAAGAGGGTTTCATGTGCTGTTTTTTGCCTGAATTTTTATGCTGAATCATTTTCTTTAAACACGAACAAAATTAGTGTTCCATGCAATGTGCAGTTTTGAGAATAAAGAAAATTAAGGTCAGCTTTGTTCACATATCATTTTGTTAAAGTAAAGTCACCAATAGTTTGGAAATACTTCCTTAGAAACTAAAACTGTTACTTATAGAATAAACACTTGATTAACAATTATTTAAAAGAATTTAATACAGAAATTTAGCTTATTTGCGTGTATGTTTTTCTAATATCCCGAAGTTGGATTTGCTTCATTATTTTACCTCATTTGTACTAATCGACAAATTGAAAACGCCTCTTTTTAAATCTACATTTATAATTTTATGCAGTTGGATTATATCAAAATTTTTAATTCTCTAGTTATTAAAATTTTAATCTGTTATCGAATGCGAAAGTTCTAGTTCCCTTCTTTGGAAAAGAATAGAAAATAAACTAGTAGTTTAAAATAAATAAAATAAACATCGTTTAATGAAGAATTTAATTTTTTAGGAGGTATTTAGATTTGAAGGTTGCATACTTTTTAATTCTGATTTTGACGATGTTGCGGGATTTTACCCTTTACTAATTAATATTTCGGCAAAATTTTAATCATATAAAAGGGATTTTACATTAGATGTATAAGTAACCTTTGTAATTTGATGTGTTCGTTATTTTTAATGTTATGTATACGATAAAAACATTACCATTGTATTTTACCATTCTAGTACAAATATCGAATAATGGAGAAAATTTGTTAATAAGTTAGGTGTTTAAAAAAACTTATTGAATTTTCAATTAGTAATCTATAGAAAAATGTGCAACTTATTCAGGCCCGGACACAGGGGGAGGGTCGAGGTGGGTTGACGACAACTCCTATTTCGTGAAAGTCCATCATTTTGGATTTATTTTAGAAACATGCGTATCAGTAATTATTAATACAGCTTTATGTTATTTAAAAAAGTGAGAGAAGGATATGGAGAAGAATGGGTAAAATGTCAGAACTTGACATGAAAGCAAAAAGATCTACCTTTTTAGATATTGGACCCCCCCCCCTCTCTACAAGGAAAATTTCTCCGTACGACCTTACGTATTTACAAAGAGAACTTGTTTCATCAAATTGGAACGAGATGGGGTGAAGTAAAAAAGATAGAACCAGGATTGCTTAAGAGACGTTTTTCAAATTTAACCTTGTGTTCGTCATAAAGATGGTACTGGCGAAGAAAGATTGAAAAAGTATTAAATCAAAATGACTTGGATGCAATCGACAAAATAGAAGCGCATTACATTAAGTTGTTGACAAAAATGTCGCAAATTCGGTTTAAATTCTTGGATTTTATATTTTTATTTAAGTGTTTAACAATTTTTAAAAGTTTCTTAAAAATATACTAAGTATCTACCTTGTGTAATACCAAAGCCAAGAAGCTACACTTTTTTTAAATTAAAGTAATTGGTTATCGTGTGTATGTACAACACATGTATGTAATTGAAATAATATCCGTTAGTCTAAAAACTCCACGGAATTTTGAATAAACAAACGTAGCAAATTCCATATACTCTTTTTATTTATGTATACATACGCTCGTAAACAATTTGGTTTGCTATGCCAATATAAAATGTGTTATGCTAATAGATATCTTACTAAATGCACTTTTCGATTTCATGTATAGTGGCTCATAAAATTATTCCCACTTTAAAAAAAGTTATCAAAAATAATATTATTTGTTAATATTTAGTTGAAATAATGTATTCCTTTATTCTAATGAATAAAAAATAATTAAAAACAATTACTTGTTTATTGAAACCACAAAAAGTTACATGAGGTATCTAAATCTAGATCACAAAATTATTCATTCAACTTAAAAATTCAAATAAAATATAGTTTTATAGCGGAAAAAAATGTAAAATAAGTATTTACTGTAAAGGATATCTCAACTAAAGTGGGGAAAGTATATTTTACTCTTGTTAGTACAGTATAACTCTATTATAGCGAATCCGTGATATAACGAACAAAGTCGCAAGTCGCGAACTAATTTACATTTATTAATATACATTTTACGATTGCTTTTAACCAACACATTTATAGCGAAACGTCGGAAATAATGGATACTTTAATTATCGTAAATTAGATTTTGCAATTTTTTATAACGAACCTAATTTGAAAAGACTAATTAATTTTGATAAGATAAACAAACTTATTTACTTATATTAGATAAACGTATCTACGTAGATATGAATAAGCCAGTTTTAAAATATGCGTCGAGAATCAGGCATGTAAAGTTTATCGGTCATTTGTGAAATACGGTGCAGTGCATTGTTATTTTTAAATGCACGCCAACCTATGCATAGTTTTACGCTTACATAGAATTATCTTTCAATAAGATACGTACGTTTTCCCGAAATTGCCTAAAGTTCACTAAAACTTCCGTAAAGCTTGTCGTTTACTTAATTACGGGGTGACACCGCATTAGGCGGAGAAAAACATTGCATGGGATTTATTTCTTGTGTTATAATGTACATCCGTTTAACTTTACAGTGTTGCACAGTAATAAGTAAAATCCCCTTTAAAGAATTTCACTTCGGTACGGTTCGCATTAATGAGTCAGCGAAAAGTTACGGAATCTTTGCTGAACTTTTGGTAATTTAGTTGGCCTTCAGCAGCTTATATATTTTTCATTTAAAGTCAACTATGTTTCTCTGCTCCGCGTTTAAATAAGCGACAAGCTTACTTTTCCACTCACGGATGTAACACGGAGCACGTCGAAGAGAAGTTATTTGCACGTGATTTTATACAAATCTTTACTCAGTTTTAAGTTGTAGGTCATACAAGTGCGTTAACGTTCATTTTCAATGGTTTTGTTACAGTAAACGATTGTTTATAACGAACAAAATGCTTGCAATTTTCAAGTTCGTTATAACAAAGTTATACTGTATTTAATATGTAGTAGTTTATATAGTTTAGACCAAAAAAGCGAAACTGCAGTTTATGAATGATAGTTGGTTGTGAAATTAGTACACCGAGGGAGATCTTCCGTGAATTGCAAATGCTAGGTAGAAGTGATTCAACTGTTCAAGACTATCGTAGCTAGAAATTTAAAATTTCTATTAAAATTTGTAAAAGAATTATATTAAATAGAAGTACTTTACCATACAACTAATTACAGTTAACTATTCAATGTCTTTTTCTACATTTTGAAAAAATCAATTATACACCTGATAGAAATGTTAAAAATTGGGCTGTGTGAGCTGCACATAATTGTGGAGAAACCAAATAAACCCGGCATTCTTAAGACTGCCACGTTCCGTAACAGTGATCTTGCCTTTGCATTTACGACGGTTCTACCTTTGTTTACAAATGTCGGAATCTGCACGGCGATCCATACTTGTATCACCATTTCTTGAAAAAATGGCAGCCACAGATCTTGTGGTTGGTGGAGTTCCTTTTGGATTCCAACTACACACCAGGATCTTAACACCAGTGTCTCAAAACACTATTTTCAACATGTTGCGTATCACGTGACAATTAAGCTGATCTAGGTCGCAGTCGAACTTTGGTACGGATAAATTTCTACTAGCACCGGCATACAATTATATCGTTACATACCATAATGCTTTCCAAAAATCTTCAAAACGTGGCTTTTGATGGATTAATGCTTTGATCACCAGGTAGTAAATGCTTCGCATACCTTGGTGATAACCATGTAGGAGGTGATATGCCTTTCCAATTTCTGGCTCCTCCTGCTGTATTTCTTCTATGCCACCATACTTCTTGTTAAACTTTCGAACGTCTTTAGCAACAATATTAGCCAGGGGGTACTCGTCTGGTACATCAAATAGATTTCTATATTCCTTAGTGGTAACCCCAAATCTAGATTTATGTTGTCCTGAATAGGTTGACATAAATTCATTAGACAATTATTAGCCGTTTTTGACCCTAATTCTTCTAATTCAACATGGTTTGCCTTTTGCTCACATTCTTACTGTTCCGGTTCTGTATTACTTCCAGCGTATGTGGCTAAACGATTCATGTGAACTATTTTGGGCTTTCCTCTGGGAAATTTCATAATTCGGTAGATTACATCGTTGATCCTCTTTATCACTCTATACGGGTCTTCCCAAGATCTTTGCAATTTGGGAGATAGGCCTCGTCATCGCTGAGACTGATATAACCAAACCAGGTTACCAGGTTGAAATCCTCCTATTTTGTAACTTGCATCATAGTGGCATTTCATTCGATCACTGTCGATCTGAATGTTATTGGGAACTCTTTCGTGAATTGAGTTTAGTTTCAAGATCTTCATCATATGCATTTCCAACAAGCTCCTTCTCTTCTGCGTAGCTACAAAGCTCCAAGTCACATGGAAATTTAATTTCTCATCCAAGCAACACTTTAATCGGGGTCTCTCCTGTCGTTTCGTTTACAGTTGATAGATAAGTCATCAGAAATAGATGTAAGTACTGATCCCAAACTTTCTCATGGTCTGAGACAACTTTTGAGAAATATTTTCCCATTGTTTGATTCATGCCTTCTACCATTCCATTTGAGTCTGGATGAGGAATAATTGTTCTAGTTTTTCGTATATTTAATAGCTGACAAAGACTTCGGAATGAGGCTGACTAAAAATTTCTTCCTTGGTCTGAATCTAATTCCAAGGCAATCCCAAAACGGATAAACAGTTATTTTACCAAGGTCTCAGCTACTGTAACTGTCTCTTGATTAGGTAGGCCATATGCTTCGGTATATTTACTAAAATAATCCATTGTAACGAGGGTGTATTTGTTTCCTGCTTCAGTTTCTAGAAATAGATCAGCTATATCGATGGCTACTTTTTCAAATGGGCTACCTACATTACATTGTCACATCGTGCTTATCCAAATGGACCATTCCCAGAGGTGCATAATACATAGTTTCGGCGCCACTCCTTAACATCGTCTTTGCAGTTCACCCAAAAACATTTTTCACGGACTTTTACACCCATATGCCCTCCAGATGAATCATCACGCAGTTTTCGCGAAATATCCGCTACCCTGTCTTTAGGAACCACCAAATACATTTGTTTATTACTTCCATCATCATTTTCTAGGTCTCTTTTCAAAAGGCCGACCTAAACTTGCAAGGAGTTCCATTGGGACCAATATGCTTTAACAACGGGATTAAATGAGGCTACTTCCTCTCAACCTGGTGTTCGACATTTATTTTTCAATTTTAATATCACCTTCAGGTCGGGTCGCCTCCTTGATTTCATTTGACATTATCTGGTTTCAAGTAATTGTTACTTACAGAAATGCGGTAGACAAGATGTGCTTCCACTTTTGACGCGAACCGAGTACGATGTTTTCAATCTTTTGTGCAAAGCCGCCTTGATAGTCCGTTCTAATTTCTATGATTTCTTCCGGTACGACACTCAACTTCAAAGTCATACTCTTGCAGCCGTTCAATCCATCTCGCTATTTGGCCTTCTGGATTCTTAAACTCTAGGACCCATTTCAACGCTGCGTGATCAGTTCTCAATAAGAAATTTGATCTATAAACGTATTTGTAAAAGTGTTTGACAGCCTTTATCACAGCTAGCAATTCTTTGCGCATAATACAATAATTCTTTTCAGGTTTGGACAACACTTTCCTAAAATACCCAATTACTCGATCTTGTCCGTCTTGGATTTGTAATAGCACTACACCGATGCCGACGTGGCTAGTATCGGTATCTAAGACAAATATTTCCTCTGCTTTAGGTTAACTGAGTATGAATGCCGTTACCAATGTTCGTTTAAGTGTTTCAAATGACTGCTGGTGGTAGTTGCTCAATAAATATGGTTAGTCTTCTTCGGTAAGTTTTGTAAGTGGTTTTACGATGTCTGAAAATCCACGTACAAGTCGACGATAAGTGCATAACCCTAAGAATATTCGTAATTCATGTTTATCTTTTGGTTATGGTCGTTCTTGTACGGATCTAATTTTCTCTGGGTCAACTGATACACCTTTTTCAGAAACCGCTTAACCCAAGTATTTTACTTTGTTTTAAAACAAGTTGTACTTTATCGGACTAAGTTGTAGATGTGCACTTCGTAGTCTTCGAAACACTCCTTCGAAATTTTTCAGGCGTTCGTCGAAGGTCTTTGCAATAACTATGCCATCGTCCAAGTATACTAGACATGTTTGCCAAGACAACCCTCTCAGGAAAACATTCATTAGTTATTCAAGCTACACTGGTGCATTGCATAAATCAAAAGGCATCACCGTGAACTGCCGGAGACCAGATCCAATGGGGAATGCGGTCTTTTCCCGGTGCTCATCCTCCATATCAACTTGCAAATATCCACTTTTCATGTCGAAAGTCGAAAACCATTTGGAATCGGAAAGCGTGTCTAAAGTGTCGTCAATTCTAGATAGAGGATAGCTGTCCTTTTTGGTCATTGTTTAAACGACGGTAATCCATATAGAATCTAGTGCTACTACCTTTGTTCTTAACCAGTACAACTGGCGATGCCCAAGGGCTGCTAAATGGTTCTATTATCCCTTCACTGGCAATGTCATTGATTACACAGCCCGACAAAAAGAAAAAAATTGTTTGCTGCATCAAAAAGAACAGCTGATTCTGAATATATAGAGCACTCTGATTATGAAAATAGCA
>JAHWXV010569168.1:0-10157 GCA_024586415.1 Phrixothrix hirtus | reverse complement strand
CTAAAGAATTAAAAGCAAAACATTTGGGAATAAAGATTTGTATTGAGCTGATAGATTATGGAAATAATTTCTTACAAAGGCTTTGCCGGAATATTTTGTTAATATATTTGTAAAACCTTTGTTTTCAAAATATTAAAAGAATACATGCATATAACATACCCTTGCTTGGTTTATCTAGAAAATCGGAACAATGGAGGCAATAGATAAACAACTTTAGAAACGTATTTATAGGCAGAAAATTATTCCCTACAAAGGCTTTGCTAACATATTTTACAATTACATTTGTAAAAGCCTTTGTTTTTAAACTATTAATCCCGGTATGCACGTAATTCTGCGAATTAAATTTGTACCCAAAAATTGTTTGCAGTAATAGTGCTGTTTTCTGAAATCAGCAAATTGTAAAATGTGGAAATATTTCAATAATGAAATTTAACAGCGTGTCCATAAATTGTAAATAAGGTTACAATCAATTAATAGCGTTGTAAAATTACAGTTCCTTACAAAGGCTTAATGAATTATTTGCAAAGGTCTTTGTTTACAAAATTCTAAATTATTAAATTCCTATCTAGTAACAGAGTTACATAAAATAGCTTGTGAGGGAAGCATGAGTAGAAAAACGAACCGCAAATGTAACTTAGCAAAATCAAAACAACAAAAACAGAAATATTAAAAATTAGGCGGTTCTAGATCCTTGCCAAAGAATAAAAAGCAAAACATTTGGGAATAAAGATTTATATTGAGCCAATAGATTATGGAAATAATTCCTTACAAAGGCTTTGCCGGAATATTTTGTAAATACATTTGTAAAATCTTTGTTTTCAAAATATTAAATGAATACATGCGTATGAGAGACCCTTGCATGATTTACAAGAAAATCAGAGGCAGTAGATAAACAACTTTAGAAACATAATTATAAGCAGAAAATTATTCCCTAGAAAGGCTTTGCTAAAATATTATACAATTACATTTGTTAAAGCCTTTGTTTTTAAAATATCAATGCCGGTATGCACGTAATTCAGTTAATTAAATTTGTACCCAAAAATTGTTTACTGTGATAGTGATGTTTTCTGAAATCAGCAAATTGTAAAATGTGGAAATATTTTAAATGTAAAATTTAACAGCGTGTCCATTAATTGTAAATAAGGTTACAATCAATTAATAGCGTTGGAAAATTACAATTCCTTACAAAGGCTTTTTAAATTATTTACAAAGGTCCTTCTTTTCAAAATTCTAAATTATTAAATTCATCACTAGTATTAGAGTTACATAAAGTAGCTTATGAAAGAAGCATGAGTAGAAAAACAAACCTCAAATGTACCTTAGCAAAATCAAAAGAAGAATAATAAAAATATTAAAAATTAAGCAGTTCCAGATCCTTGCCAAAAAATAAAAAGCAAATCATTCAGGAATAAAGATTAATATTGAGTCAATAGATTATAGAAATAATTCCTTACAAAGGCTTTGCCGGAATATTTTGTTAATATATTTGTAAAAGCTACGTTTTCAAAATATTAAATGAATACATGCGTATGAGATACCCTTGCCTGGTTTTCACGAAATGGGGGCACTGGACGCAATAAATACCTAATTATAGTCAGAAAATTATTCCCTACAAAGGCTTTACTAAAATGTTTTATAATTACATTTGTAAAAGCCTTTGTTTTTAAAATATCAATGTCGGTATGCACGTAATTCTGTGAATTAAATTTGTACCCAAAAATTGTTTGGAGAAATAGCGTTGTTTTCTGAAATCAGCAAGTTGTAAAATGTGGAAATATTTACAAAATGAAATTTAACAGCATGTCTATTAATTGTAAATAAGGTTACAATCTATTAATAGGGTGGAAACTTACCGTTCCTTACAAAAGCTCTATGAATTATTTGCAAAAGCCCTTGTTTTCAAAATTCTAAATTATTAAATTCCTATCTAGTAATAGAGTTACATAAAGGAGCTTATGAAAAAAGCATGCGTAGAAAAACAAACCCCAAATGTAACTTAGCAAAATCAAAAGAAGAATAATAGAAATATTAAAAATTAAGCAGTTCCAGATCCTTGCTAAAGAATAAATGCCAAAAATTTAGGAATAAAGATTTATATTGAGCTAATACATTATGGAAATAATTCCTTACAAAGGCTTTGCCGGAATATTTTGTAAATATATTTGTAAAACTTTTGTTTTCAAAATATTAAATGAATGCATGCTTGGTTTTCAAAAAAATTGAGACACTGGAGGCAATAGATAAACAACTTTAGAAAAGTAATTATAGGCAGAAAATTACACCCTACAAATACTTTACTAAAATATTGTACAATTACATTTGTAAAGGCCTTTCTTTTTAAAATATCAATGTCGGTATGTACATAATTCTGTGAATTAAATTTGTACCCAAAAATTTTTCGGAGTAATACTGTTATTTTCTGAAATCAGCAAATTGTAAAATGTGGAAATATTTTAAAAATGAAATTTAACAGCATGTCCATAAATTGTAAATAAGGTTACAATCAATGAATAGCCTTAGTAAATTACAGTTCCTTACAAAGAATTTACGAATTATTTGCAAAGTTCCTTATTTTCAAAATTTTAAATTATTAAATTCCTATCTAGTAACAGAGTTACACAAAGTAGCTTATGAGAGAAACATGAATAGAAAAACAAACCCCAAATGTAGCTTAGCAAAATCAAAAGAAGAATAATAGAAATATTAAAAATTAAGCAGTTCCAGATCCTTTACAAAGAATAAAAAGCAAAACATTTGGGAATAAAGATTTATATTGAGCCAATAGATTATGGAAATAATTCCTTACAAAGGCTTTCCCGGAATATTTTGTAAATGCATTTGTAAAAGGTTTGTTTTCAAAATATTAAATGAATACATGCGTATGAGATACCCTTGCTTGGTTTATCTAGAAAATTGGAACAATGGAGGCAATAGATAAACAACTTTAGAAACGTAAATATAGGCAGAAAATTATTCCCTACAAAGGCTTTGCTAAAACATTTTATAATTACATTTGCTAAAGCCTTTGTTTTTAAAATATCAATGCCGGTATGCACGTAATTCTGTGAATTAGATGTGTACCCAAAAATTGTTTGCAGTAATAGTGCTGTTTTCTGAAATCAGCAAATTGTAAAATGTGGAAATATTTGAAAAATGGAATTTAACAGCATGTCCATAAATTGTAAATAAGGTTACAATCAATTAATAGCGTTGGAAAATTACAGTTCCTTACAAAGGCTTAATGAATTATTTGCAAATGTCCTTGGTTACAAAATTCTAAATTATTAAATTCCTATTTAGTAACAGAGTTACATAAAGTATCTTATGAGAGAAGCATGAGTAGAAAAACAAACCCCAAATGTACCTTAGCAAAATCAAAAGAAATTAATATAAATATTAAAAATTAAGCAGTTCCAGATCCTTGCCAAAGAATAAAAAGCAAAACATTTGGGAATAAAGAATTATATTGAGCCAATAGATTATGGAAATAATTCCTTACAAAGGCTTTGCCGGAATATTTTGTAAATATATTTGTAAAACTTTTGTTTTCAAAATATTAATTGAATACATATGTATGAGATACCCATGCTTGGTTTTCAAAAAAATCGAGACACTGGAGGCAATAGATAATCAACTTTAGAAACGTAATTATAGGCAGAAAATTATTCCCTACAAAGGCTTTACTAAAATGTTTTGCAATTACATTTGTTAAAGCCATTGTTTTTAAAATATCAATGTCGGTATGTATGTACGTAATTCAATTAATTAAATTTGTACCCAAAAATTGTTTGCTGTGATAGTGTTGTTTTCTGAAATCAGCAAATTGTAATATGTGGAAATATTTTAAATGTGAAATTTAACAGCGTGTCCATTAATTGTAAATAGGGTTACAACCTATTAATAGCGTTCGAAAATTACAGTGCCTTACAAAGGCTTACTGAATTATTTGCAAAGGTCTTTGGTTATAAAATTCTAAATTATTAAATTCCTATCTACTAACAGAGTTACATAAAGTAGCTTATGGGAGAAGCATGAGTAGAAAAACAAACCCCAAATGTAACTTAGCAAAATCAAAAGAGGAATAATAGAAATATTAAAAATTAAACAGTTCCAGATCCTTGCCAAAGAATAAAAAGCAAAACATTTGGGAATAAAGATTAATATTGAACCAATCGATTATGGAAGTAATTCCTTACAATGGATTTGCCGGAATATTTTGTAAATATATTTGTAAAACTTTTGTTTTCAAAATATTAAATGAATACATGTGTATGAGATACACTTGCTTGGTTTTCAAAAAAATCGAAACACTGGAGGCAATAGATAAACAACTTTAGAAACGTAATTATAGGCAGAAAATTATTCCCTACAAAGGCTTTACTAAAATATTTTATAATTACATTTGTAAAAACCTTTGTTTTTAAAATATCAATGCCGGTATGCATGTAATTCTGTGAATTAAGTTTGTACCCAAAAATTGTTTGGAGTAATAGTGTTGTTTTTTGAAATCAACAAATTGTAAAATGTGGAAATATTTTTAAAATGAAATTTAATAGCACGTCTATTCCTTGTAAAAAACGTTACAATCTATTAATAGCGTTCGAAAATTACAGTTCCTTACAAAGGCTTTATGAATTATTTGCAAAGGTACTTGTTTACAAAATTTTAAATTATTATATTCCTATTTAGTTACAGAGTTACATAAAGTAGCTTATGAGAGAAGCATGAGTAGGAAAACGAATCCCAAATGTAACTTAGCAACATTAAAAGAAGAATAATAGAAATATTAAAAATTAAGCGATTCTAGATCCTTGCCAAAGAATAAAAACCAAAAATTTAGGAATAAAAATTTATATTGAGCTGATAGATTATGCAAATAATTCCTTACAAAGGCTTTGCCAGAATATTTTGTTAATATATTTGCTTTCAAAATATTAAATGAATGCATGCGTATAAGATACCCTTGCTTGGTTTTCAAAAATATCGAGACACTGGAGGCAATAGATAAACAACTTTAGAAACGTAATTATAGGCAGAAAATTATTCCCTGCAAAGGCTTTGCTAAAATATTTTACAATTACATTTGTAAAAGCCTTTGTTTTTAAAATATCAATGCCGGTATGCACGTAATTCTGTGAATTAAATTTGTTCCCAAAAATTGTTTGCAGTAATAGTGTTGTTTTTTAAAATCAGCACATTGTAAAATGTGGAAATATTTTATAAATGAAAATTTACAGCATGTCCATAAATTGTAAATAAGGTTACAATCAATTAATAGCGTTCGAAAATTACAGTTCATTACAAAGGCGTTATGAATTATTTGCAAAGATCCTTCTTATAACATTCTAAATTATTAAATTCCTATCTAGTAACAGAGTTACATAAAGTAGCTTATGAGGGAAGCATGGGCAGAAAAACGAACCCCAAATGTAACTTAGCAAAATCAAAAGAAGAATAATAGAAATATTAAAAATTAGGCAGTTCTAGATCCTTGACAAAGAATAAAAAGCAAAAAATTTAGGAATAAAGATTTATATTGAACCAATAGATTATGGAAATAATTCCTTACAAAGGCTTTGCCGGAATATTTTGTAAATATATTTGTAAAACCTTTGTTTTCGAAATATTAAATGAATACATGCGTATGAGATACCCTTGCTTGCTTTTTAAGAAAATTGGGACACTGGAGGTAATAGATAAACGTAGGCAGAAAATTATTCCCTACAAAGGCTTCGCTAAAATATTTTACAATTACATTTGTAAAATCCTTTGTTTTTAAAATACCACTGCCGATATGCACGTAATTCTGTGAAATAAATTTGTACCCAAAAATTGTTTGCAGTAATACTGTCGTTTCCGGAAATCAGCAAGCCTTGTTTAGGAAAACACAATTTCCCTTACAGAAAGGCGCGTCTTCCGAAAACATTGGAAAACTAGTAGGTACTCGTGCGAAAATATTAACATATGGTGGTGTGTGCATTTTCTAATTTTATATCTCGTTAAAGAAAATAACCAGAAATAAATTCAATGGTAATGTTTTACCAAAAAGGATTGCAGAAAGCTCTTTGTTTTTAAGCAACTTATCTCTTACAAAGGATGCACTTCTTAAGATCTAAAATATTTGAATCCTCAGTTTCGGCTAAAAGACTCAGGCAAACGTGTTCACGCCTTTATTTTCTATAATTATGCTTGGGGACTAAAAATTTGTAACAAGCCTTTGTAAAAAAATTCTTAGGATATTTTGGGAAAAATAAACACAAGCAGTCTTTGTTTTAAAAATTTTCATTTTTGTCATAACTATGCTTTCAGTATCCCTGGGAAATTTGAGCCTTTGTATTGCGAAAATTTAATCAGGGATACGCGTGTGAAAGCGAACTTGTAAATAAATGAATAGCCTTTGTTTTTTCTAATCCAAAATATTTGAAGGAATATCTTAATTTCGATCCCATTTTTGTCAACATGGTTGTTTTGAAAAGCTGAGCAATCATTTATGTGACTGAAAACATGCGGTGTATCCATTGCAGTTTTTACAGTTTAAAACTAGAAGTTACCCCTGTAGATACAAATATAACTCTGAGCTCCAAGGATTCGAATTTTCAAAAATTGAGTCTGTCACTAATATGAGCTATATAATGTTTTTATTTCTTTATTCTTTTTTGTTTCCAAACTTGTGCCTATTTTAGTTTTATAAAAATAACCTTGTTTTTGTTAAACGCATTCTAGATTTGTTTTGTTTAAAAGTTTGCGTGTACAACATTTGATTAATATAACCAATTCTTTGTGTTAAAACAAGTTATTTGCAAGGATCAATTAAGCATCCGCCGCTTGGTTCTACTTATTAGAACTTTTTTATTTGTCGTCGTTGAAATTGGACCTTCAGTATCGGCTACAATTATGATATTGTGTAATCGATGTTAGTTTGAAAAATATAAAATTAAATATAACGCAACCCAATTTTTCTTTCTTCTAAATTATCATTTTATGATTTCTAACTTGAATGTTTTTTTTAATGTATATTTATTAGTAAACTGCTTATAACTGTTTTTTTACGGTCCTTCATATATATCTTGAACCAGTGAATATAGTCCTTTCAAAGGTTTGGGTTTATTTGCAAGCCGCGTTTGTTGTCACATTTATTAAACAATTACAACCAATATAGTTATGAATTTAATTTAAAAATTAAATTTCCTTAATTATTAAGCAACTCGGAGTATCACAAAAATTATAACTTTCTGAAAATTATCCTGCCGAAGTGTATCTGTTATGCCTAGCTTTTAACTTGACAGAATAGGATTTTTCAATTGTTACAAAACTGTATGTGAAAATCAGTTGATTAAGCGTTAGCTAATAATACCAATTTTAAGAGGAAATTCAGCTACAAGTCTATTTTTATGCAGCCGTTTAATTGTGTTCCAAAAACTATACAAACCGTCATTGGTAGCCGCTAGCTTTTGCTTTGTAAAAATACTGATTACAAAGTTCGCGAATTTCCTGAAATTCAATTATCTTGAAAGTTAATATTAATATTAATTAAATACTTTAATTTCATGGAGACCGAAAGTACAGGTTGTAAACAAAAGCTAGACAATTTTTATTAGGATATTTTTGAAATTATTTAAACTAACCCAAATATTTAAATGCTAATAAAATTTGTACATGACATAATTAGTTCACGGCTGCAACTAGCGACATACGTTATCTGTTTCGATATAAATAGGTGTTCGAACTGCATTCAAGAACATTAGTCGAGCTTACGATTACATTTACTAACCAAAGGTGGACTTAAGATAGTTCACTTACCTAAAGATTATCGTCATATAACATAGTTTTTTAGCTCGTAAATAACGATCAAATAAACATTGATTTTGTTAAATTAAAAGTAACTTCGTTCGTTTATTAACAAAAACCGCAGTACAGAATTGATTATTAAATATAAGTCGAGACCCCAAGTGGCTGAAACGGAAATCCACAAATACATAGTCGCGAACGCGATTGATTTTAATTAATTAAAAACAGTTTGATCGCAAACAGCGGATCGAACGCCTAGTAAAGTTAATAATGAATCGTGAAGACGATTCTGAAATAAACCAGAAAAGGGTGTAAAATATCCCAACTAATCCATCCTCATAAATTGGTATATTAAGACAAAAATATCCAACATACAACGTTAAACAAATTTTTAATTCACTAAAAATTAACATGTTTGGTTGTAACTAGTAAACAAACATCGATAGCCGCCCACAATAGCGCCAATTGTAAAAAAGAAGTTTAGCTAAAATTTTCCCAGAAAATTCAAATAACACAAAAATTTATTCAAGTGTGCTATACAAATAGAGTTGCATAACAATGTGCATTAAAAGAATAATTTTCTGAATAAAATCGCTTAAAATCAAACTGTCTGAATTTGTAAATAGTATTTTTTATGAACCATGACTTTTTAAAAGTGATAGTAAAAATCAAACTTAAAGAATAAAATGTGCATAACATATAAACTTAAACCTAATGTAAAAATTTATTTTTAATGCTTACAGGAAGCCTAGTTCCATTAAAATTTGACTTTTGGTTACAGCTTATATCGAACAGTATTGATAAACTTTGAGTTATAGGATATTTTTAAGAATTTTATGCATCGGAGTAGTCGTTGGTTCCTTGGGCCCAATTCTGCTTAATTTTTATTCAATTTTAAATTTAAACTGAAACAATTTTTATCAGTAATTTTTAGCCAGAAATATTAACAAACGAACTGATTTTAAATCAGTTGCAAGAATAATTCGTAGCACATTTGTTTTTCGATCGTGATGCATGAATATAGACGTTTTGTAATTGGTCACTAGTAGACTCACAGTCAACTTTGACAATTACAATTTTGGCATCTTCATAGTTAAAAAGCATTATGGCAAAAAGGTTTGATTAACTGTAGTATAATGTTTCTTTCGAGTATATTCCGAATAGAATACCGAATTCACTCAAATTAGTGTGTGCGAACAGGCCTCGGTAGACACATACATTTTTAATCTGTGTGTTCTCAACAATTTGTTGTGTACAAACTCTAATTAGACCTAGCGGGCTGGATTTGTCACACAAACCAAGTCAGAGAAGATATATTTCTCGGGAAGAAAGTAAAAGACGGTCCCACATCTAAAGTCAGGCTTTATTAAGTATGTTTGCCTCAACAAACAGCCAATTTATACGCTGACCTTTTTGTTTAATTTATGTATGCATAGATTTACATTCTATTCACTATCTTTATTACTTAATTGAATTCTTATACTTTTTTACAGCCTTATTTTCAATTTTCAGTTTACGTAATATTACATTTTAATAACAGTCAACACTATTCTGAATTTTAATTAAGTGTCTATTCTTTAGTAGTCTTTGGTTACACTTTGTTTAACACAACATTTTTAATTTCTGTTTCTTGTATTACTGTAATAAATTTCATTTAATTGTTCGTGGATACGCTTTTATTCTATCACAGTTTTGAATTATTTTAATTTGTGTTTTTTACCTATGAACTAAACAAAGGATCATTTTGGATTATTTCCATAACTACGTTATAAACTCTTAAGAATTTAGGTCAAAGTGATATTTTTTTACTTTCTCTTACCTATATGAAATATAGTATAATTATGTTTTCGGCCAAAATTTTCGATGGCCAGTTTTTAACGGAAATGTACGTGTTCAGGTCCTCTGAGTTCGAAATACTTGTTTTTATAAATTGGTCTGTGTGTGTGTGTGTGTAAGTGAGTGATCGAGCGAGTGAGTGAGTGAGTGAGTGAATGAATGAGTGTGTGAGTGAGTGTGTAACTGAGTGACTGTGTGTGTACGTGAGCGACTGAGCAAGTGAGTGTGTGTGTGTGAGCGAGAGAGCGAGCGTACGTAGGTGCGAGCGCTCATGCGTGCGTCGTGGGAGTGTGTAAGTATGTGCTCAATGTAGCTCGAAAACTAAACGTCGTAGAAAAGTGAAACTTTATAATTGAGTTTACCATATTCTTTACACGTCCTAATAAGAATTTTATTGAAATCGAATGACCGGAACTGCCACTTTATTCTTGCAATTTTTAGGTTTTTTGCGATTTTGTCGAAAACGGCTCTAACGATTTTTTTAAAAAAATAAACTACGTTTGTTACGCTTAAAATGCTCATATACTCAAGCG